>JADBJO010000327.1:745750-763378 GCA_016801955.1 Conus betulinus | reverse complement strand
TTTAAAAGATATATTTTTTTCTGCATTTTATACACAAAGTGTTTTCAAATATTGTCTAAAGTAGTCTAGTGAACTGTTGAGACTCGGATTTTCCATTTGCTAAAGCAACAAGATCAGCAGCAACAACAAATCAACATTAGAAACAAAAAAAATCACGTCAAATCCTTTTCCTAACCCGATCATATCTAAAGCAAAAACAAGAAATAAAACGAAAAAAAAAAAAAAAAAAACAGTTTTGCGTTTTCATAAAACAACAGCACCTGTATCTTCTTGACTCGGAACTCGGAATATATACGGTTTCATTTTAGTTTTATTTTTTAGATTTCAACATGTTGATTATACAGTGTTTGGGGTGCATAATCCTAGATGTGGCGCGTAAACGACCTGCAGAACTATGAACAGTCAGTGCATAGCTAAATTATCGTTTTCGTTCTTTGCTTGCTTGTATGGCATGCAGAGGAATGTAGAAGAATGGATATACAGACACATTCATATATATATATAATCTCTCTCTGTCTCTGTCGCTCTCTCTCTGTCTCTCTCTCTCTCTGTCTCTCTCTCTCTCTCTTTCTCTCTCTCTCTCTCTCACACACACACACAACACACACACACACACAAACACACACACACACACACAAACACACACACACACACACACACACACACACACACAAAAACACAGACCTGTGAGAGGAGATATCGTAGAGTGCCTCATTATCAAAGATAACACAGCAGTCGGTGACATCGATGTTGGCATGTGTGGACAGTATGGCGTTGTAGGGCTCGGTCACGTGGGACATCTGCCCACAAGAAAGATCAGACTAGACCTCACAATGAGAAAGTACAACCACATTAAAAATGCAGTGTAGTATAAGTTTTCCCCCACCCCGCCTCGTTCTTCACTTAAAGTAAAATCTCAACCCTCGAAGAAGGCTCAGTTACCAGAAACATCGAATAGATTTTGCTTCAAGATCTTTACTAGGCGACTTAGACCATGCCTAGTTACATACGGGGAGGAGAGGAACAGGGAAGGAGGGGATAAGGGGAGGGAGGGGAGGAAGTTGGCGTTCCTTGGCGCATTTTGAAGGCATATGCCACTTTCTGGAGTGTGTGCGTGTGGCGTGCGTGCGGCGTGCGTGCGATCAGTTTCCACGATGTGGAGGCCCTGAAACGACTCTTTGCAGGCAACGACTCACATGATCTGAAATCCTTGACTTCTGTTTTGATGGCTGCATAATTCTGCCGTACATATCCATTTCTCTCCTCAGATTTAAGTCATCGGGCACGCTCCACCCGTGTGGTCCGTTAGTGAGCATTCCACGCGCCTTGCCGCCCAAGGGTTGGAACTCGTTGCTCCACGAATAACCTGAACCTGCCAACCTTGCCTGCTTTTAGAGCACAACAAAAAATGGTTCCATTCCACACTGTATCCCACTCATGTATACACACCGCATGTTGCCGAGCGGGTAAACAGATGTGAGTGAATGACAGGAAGAACGAGTGGAGTATTAAAGTGCACGGACTTGGTTACTGCTAGCTTCGCTGTATGAAGACAGGACATATGAACAAGATGGTGTTGATGGTAAGGATGATAATCACCGTGGCAAATTGGGTTAGCGTCGCGGACTCCCAGCTGGGGGTCATGGGTTCGATTCCTATCAGAGTCATTTGGGATGTTTCTGCCCCGACCAGCTCCTACTCAGAGTTCAGTTTGCTACAGGCTCAGTTGGGAAGATTGGGACCACACAGTCGAGTTTCATTCACTTAACGGATACGTCTCTGAGAGTATTGCTCGAATTTCCTGACCAACACTGCAGGTGCCTGTATCTCTCGGGCCTGGTTGACGCCGGGATATATTATGAAAAGAAGCCTAGAGTACAGCCCTGCCATGTAGTCTCAGACCGAAATGGAAATCCGTAACATCATCATCATCCTCATTCTCATCGATCAGTTTTTTAAAAAAAAGTAATAAAATTCTATAGCTCTTCATGCTCTGCTCTCATGGTGACCTCAGTTTCGATGTCCTCTCCACGTCTGTGGCCTAGGTTTGATTCCGTCGGGGTCACCGGTATCGGCGAGTCCATGGGGGCTGTCGTTCGACGGACGTGGTGGCGCCCTCCGGAGGGAGAGCTCACTCACGCCGGCTCCGCGACTAAGCAATTATTGTCGTCAGTAGTGGGCGTAGTAAGTGGTGTCCTGTGTATGTTGGATCAGAAACAGGCGCCACTGAACACCACCAAAGTGACTCGGCAGCAGTGCAGTGTCTTCTCCAGTGGGTTGCCTCTTGACGACTTGATATTGACTGCTCCCTGTGCTTTGAAGGTGCCGGGGCTGCGGCGGGACCGACCGGGCTGTGGCTGTGGACGAGGTGTCGGAATGAGTGGCGTGGGTCCACTGCCACTGAGGTGGCACAGAAGATGGACAGACAGCAAAAAAAAAAAAAAAAAAAAAAAAAAAGAAAAAAGAAAAAAAAGAAAAAGAAAGAAAGAAAGAAAGAAAAAAGAAAACAAAGATAATGATCATGATATTGACGACGACGACAACGATGATATCGACGACGACGACGACAATGATATTTGACGACGTCGACGACGATGACGATGATATGGATAATGATGATGACGATGACGATGGAGATGATGATGACGATGATGGTGATGATGACGATGCCGATGATGATGATGATGATGATGACGACGATGATTTCTTCCCTGCCTCACCTTCGGCCCAGGGGACACGGCAAACTGGATCATGGGGTTCTTGCCCACAACGTTACCCCTCACTCGCTGCATCATCAGCCGGGATGCGAACCCCGACCCCGTGCCGCCGCCTAAGGAGTGGAAGAAGAACGCGCCCTGCAGACTGTCGCACCGCTCCGCCGCTTTCCGCAGCACCTCCTCCGCCACCTCCACCAGGCTTCTGCCGGCGGTGATGTAACCGCGCGCGTAATTGCCTGCTGCGTCTTCTTTGCCGGTGAGCAGCAAGTTCGGGTTGAACAAGCTCTTGTACGCTCCCGTGCGGATCTCATCTGTAAACAAAACAAGCCATAATGATGATGGGAGATGGGGGACAGACATCATCATTATTCAATGTCTTCTTGTTCTCCTCGTCTTCCTCCTCCTCATCAACATAACTACTTGCTGAAGCAGTACCTTTTGACATAATATGACAGTAGGCGCGTAAATTCAACAATCTGGATCAAAATGGTGTCACATAGCCTCTAAAATACCGACAAAGTATAACAATATTAACATCATAAAGACAAGGTATAAACAGAGCGTTTAATTTCTTACACCGGCCGTGTAAAGTACATCAAATACTGTGTACAGAAATCCCATGTGGTTAAGAAAAATAGGAATGCACAATACACAACTTTTGTTTTGAAAATCATATTCGATACAAAAAGATGCTGGACATTGTAATTATCTTCCCATAGTTGGTGATAAAGACTGTAAGTATTCTGTAAATCAGAATGAGAAACATAACCTTTGCATTGCTCGGGGAATCCACACGGAAAAAGTGATAACAGGTAAAAATGAACACACAAGCTAATAAACAAACAAAAAAAAAAAAAAGAAAAAAAAGAAAAATCGACACGAAGCGAAATACACAAGCAAACAAAACCAAAAACGAAGGTGGGAGGGAAGGTACATAAGCCAACACAAACAAACAACAAAATGTAGAGGAAGTATACAAGCTGGCATAGAAAGAAAATGAAGGAAGATGAACTATGTGAGAAAGCAAATAAACAAAAGAGCGGGCATACACAAGCCTAAAAAAAAGCGAAGAATACTGTCTCCGACGACAATCCCCCCCCCCCCCCAATTTCTTCTTTTCCGCCCCCTCTCATCGCGCCCCACATTCCCCCCACATACATACTTTAATCCAGTGAAAGTACGAATGGGAAAAAAGGGTGAATTATCAGAACGCGAGGGAGAGGGTTGGGGTGTGTGGGGGGGGGGGAAGGGGGGGGGGTGCAAACAAATTAAAAAGAAACAGTAGTTTTTTACCTTTAGGTCTTCTGCTGGTAACAGTGATGCAAGTCACACACACACACACACACACACACACACACACACACACACACACACACACACATTTACACACGCTCACGCAGACAGACAAAAGAGAAAAACACGCGCGCGCGCGCACACACACACACACACACACACACACACACACACACACACACACACACACACACACACACACATTCAAGCAAGCAAGCAAGCGCGCCCTAACCCATAACGAACTACGTTAATTACCAATAACAGTAGGTTCCAGGTCAATGAAAACGGTTCGGGGCACGTAACGGTCGTCAACATTGTCGTAAACGGAATGCCAGTTCCCCAAAGAGGCCGGGCTCTGACCGACGTTGGTAGTGGACGTGGGGGTAGGGCCCAACGCACAGGCAGAGGGGGATCGGAACTGGCGTCCGTGCCCCTCGTCTCCCGGGTCAGCAGCAGGTGGGCCGGGGTCTGCGAGTTCTTTGACCGCCCCGCCTGTCACCGTGATACCATGTTCCAGACCGAAGAGCTCCCAGATGGCGTTGCCCAACTGGACCCCGGCTTGACCGATGTGGACGAAGACAGTCTCCCGCTGCAGTTCAAAGACCACTGGATCAGACCTGTTGTCCCGTCCAGGCGTTTGGTGGTAGCAGAGGCTGATTTTGTTCGGATGTGTGAAAGAAAGTTGAAAAAAAGAATACACGGTGCAAGAAGGATTCTTATTTCCAAATGGGAAAGCCCTCCTTTTTTTTAACTCTCCTTTGTCTCTTTATGAATTATTTACATTTGTTTATTTCATTACTATTCAGGGTTTTTGTTTTGCTTCGTACAGTGTCTACAGGCTTGTAGTGTAATGTTGGTAGAGTGTTCTCGTGACAGGGGATGAGGGGGAGAGAGAGAGAGAGAGAGAGAGAGAGAGAGAGAGAGAGAGAGAGAGAGAGAGAGAGAGAGAGAGAGAATACTTTTTACATATGCATTTCTGTATAAAAACAGATACTCGGTATACAGATAAAGGGACAAAAGTCTGCCCCCTCTAATGGCGGACAGATTTGAAGTGGGTTGTTTCCACTAGATTGTCTAGCCAATATTGCAGCGTTGGTGACATGTTTGTGTACCGAAAACCACTGACATCATTTTCACAAGTGTACTCTGTTGTGTGACGTAAAGAAAATCGTTGAACTGTCGTTTGGTGCTTGCGGTTTGCTGTTAGATCTGGCATGGCATCGACAAACAAACAGCTAACACAGTGGAGACGAAAAAAAATACATTGTGTCGTTGATAGGGGCTTCGGGTGTTGGAGGTGGCAAATGTGTTGAACTTGAACAGGTCAACCGTCGGGAAAATTTACAAGCGCTATTGTGACAGAAAAACAGTAGACAAGAAATCTAGGAGTGGTAGGCCCAGAGTGTTCACAAACAGGTGGAGGCCCAGAGTGTTCACAGGTGGAACAGTGGTGGAGGCCCAGTGTGTTAACTAACAGGTGCAGGCCCAGTGTGTTAATTAACAGGTGCAGGCCCAGTGTGTTAAGTAACAGGTGTAGGCCCAGTGTGTTAATTAAAAGGTGCAGGCCCAGAGTGTTCACAAACAGGTGCCTGTCTGCACTGTCAAAGATAGTAAAACGGGACAGATCTGCCACAGTGTCTGAAATTTTAGCCGAATTCCGTGCGTAAACCTCCGTTGAAGTCAGCCAAAAGAAGATAATGCGAAATCTGCGTGGACTTGGCTATTCAAAGCATCCCCCAGTGAAGAAACTAGTCATCAAGGAACAGAACAGAAACTGCAGTACTGCAGGGGTAAACTTCACTGGACTGTCAACGATCAGTGGAAAAATGTTTTGCACTAAGCGCGCTACGCACTAACCAGGATACTTTCAACCCTACTGTCCCCACACTACGCTACACTGTACTTCACTTCTCAGCAATGCCTCACACCAGTGGCACTACATGACACCGGGCAGCACTACATTATACCACGGGGCACTATACTACACAGGTGGCACTACATAACACCGGGCAGCACTACGTTATACCACAGGGGCACTATACTACACAGGTGGCACTACATAACACCAGGCAGCACTACGTTATACCACGGGGCACTATACTACACAGATGGCACTACATTACGCCTCTGACCAGGGGGAGAGTTACCCTTGGGGTGACAGACACACACACATGAGAGAAGATGCAATTGTTAAAATGAAATTTCCTTGACTCCAACTTTCGCTCAGGGTCTTACACGATCTCCTGCATTCAACCTTTCTTCTTATTAAGAGGCAGTTTCTCTTTGGTGTTGTTATGTATCTTGACTTTTTTTTTTTCAAAAAATATTTACGATAAAGTTTTCAATAATTTCTTCAGAAATTTCGTTCACCACTTTGTCTTTCACACAACAATACTCCATGAAAGATTAGCACACATTAATCAATATAACACGCCCCACAGGCTTCAACCTTTGGCAACAAGGCTTTCTAATGACTTAATCAGTTAAGGCCAACAAGGCCACATGAATACATTTTCTTCAAGTTGACCACCTGACTACACTATTACCAAATAACCAACGTTGTCCTTTAAGACCACAAGTAAGTAATTACAGTCTCCCACTCTTAAATCATCCCAACCTACCTGAGACCTCAGTCAGTTCATACCTTTCTTCCAATCTTAGACTTTTACTGTCTGACACAATTTATTCTTCTTTTATTTTGTCACATAGGGGACTTAGGTGGCTGTTACTTGACGGAGAAAAATCCCTGCAACATAAAAAAACCGAGACTTTGTTAAAAAAAAATCTTTTTCAAATGTCAGATAATATTTCTACTCACGCTTTTTGGTGCTGCTTTGAAAATCATCAGGAAAACATGTATCTTTACCTTTTTCTTTCCATGTTTAGGCCTATACTGGCAATTTAATGCCTTAATTTACAATTAAACTTTTTTTTTTTTTTTTTGCTGTCCCAACCTCTGCGCCACCTCAGAGGCAGTGCACACAAGCTGCTCATTCCGACACCCCGTCCACAGCCATAGCCCGATCGGCCCCGCCGAAACCCCGGCACCGGCAATCCACAGGGAGCAGTCAATGTCAAGTCGTCAAGAGACAACTCACCGGAGGAGACACTGCGCTGCTGCCGCCGAGTCACTTTGGTGGTGTTCAGTGGCTCCTGTTCTGATCTAACATACGCAGGACACCACCTACTTAGCCCCCTACTGTCGAAAATAATTGCTTAGTCGCGGAGCCGGCATGAGTGAGCTCTCCCTCCGGAGGGCGCCACCACGTTCGTCGCCGATACCGGTGACCCCGACAGAACCAAACCAAGGCCACAGACGTGGAGAGGACATCAAAACTGAGTTTACCATGAAGGGCAGGGCATGAAGGGCCACAGAATTTGACTTTTTTTTTTTAATGCTGATCGATGAGAATGAGGATGATTAAGATGATGCTACGGATTTCGATTTCGGTCTGAGACTACATGACAGGGCTGTACTCTATGTTTCCTTTCATAATATATCCCGGCGTCAACCAGGCCGAGAGACACAGGCACCTGCAGTGTTAATTAGGAAATTTGAGCAACACTCTCAGAAACGCATCCATTAAGTGGATGAAACTCGACTGTGTGGTGGTCCCAGTCTTCCCAGCTGAGCCCGTAGCAAACTCAACTCTGGTAGGAGCCGGTCGGGGCAGAAAAAACCACATGACTCTGATAGAATTCGAACCCACGACCTCCCAGCGGGAGAGTCCGCGACGCTAACCACTTCGCCACGGCGGCTGGTATTAAACTTTGTACTATAGAGGTGAGGATGACTCCCATAGAGCACAAAGCACAGCCCCTATGAAATAGTACAGATGAGGCCAGTCTCTCTCTCTCTCTCCCTCTCTCTCTGCTGACACTGCTATCTTAGCCAGCCAGTCCAGTGACAGCCAGTAAGCGCTGTTATCCTATCCCGTCATGCTTTTCTTGCATTCAAGCCAAAATCATGCTTTTCTTGCACTGCGCTCCAAACTGACACTGCTAAAACCTGTCAGGCAAGCTAACTTGTCGACTGAATCACTGACCCTCTCAGGAGTGTGAGTGGAAGCATAAACACTTTCCACATACTTTTATCTCGGTCTGCATTTTAAACTTTTTATATAAGGGCCACTTACTAGTGTTAACTCAGGGTTTACTGACCATCCCCTTGAGTTAGAGTGTAAAGTAGCTTTTCATGATGAATAAACGAAAAAAAGGAAACATTTTTCAAACATGTGCACTTAATATGACGCACATGACAACCACGCAGCACTTCATTAAACAGGCGACACTACATTACACTAAGCGGCACTACATTACACCAGACGACGCTACATTACACCGCGCGGCACTACATTACACCAGACGACACTACATTACACCAGACGACACTACATTTCACCAGACGACACTACATTACACCAGACGACACCACATTACACCACGCAGCACTACATTACACCAGACAACACTAGATTACACCACGCGGCACTACCTTACACCACGTGCGGCACTACAGTGCACCTTATGGCACTACCTTACACCAGGTGGCACTACCTTACATCAGACGGCACTGCATTACACCAGGCGGCAGTACATGACACCTTATGGCATTACAGGGTGCTAGGCAGCACTACACTGTACTCTAGGTAATACATTGCAAAATACACCACTAGAATACACCTCACAGCACATTACACCACACTGCACTAAATTGCACCAAGCGGCACTTCATTGCACCTGACGGCACCACATTTCACCATACACCATTGTAATACACCCCATAGTGCTACATTACACCACGCGGCAGATCACACCTTGCGGCACATTACACCACGCGGCTCTACATCACATCACACGACACGCCATTACAAAAGACGATCTAAAATATACCCATACACGACTACAACAGATTACATCACACTGCATTACAGCAAGGAGCAGCACATTACACCAAACAGCACAACACTGCACCTTACAGCATTACTTCATATTGAGCAGCACTATATTACTGCACGTCAGTACATAACACTACGCGTCACAAACATTACACCTCATGGCTCCACATTATCCCACATGGTACCATTACACCTCATGGCTCCACATTATCCCACAGGGTACCACATTAACACTTCATGGCTCCACATTATCCCACACGGTACCACATCACACCTCATGGCTCCACATTATCCCACATGGTACCACATTACAGCTCATGGCTCCACTTTATCCCACAGAGCACCACATTACACTTCATGGCTCCACATTATCCCACACGGTACAACATTACACCTCATGGCTCCACATTATCCCACATGGTACCACATTACACCTCATGGCTCCACGTTATCCCACAGGGTGGTACCACATTATACCTGATGGCTCCACTTTATCCCACAGGGTACCACATTATACCTGATGCTCCACGTTATCCCACAGGGTACCGCATTACACCTCACGGCTCCACATTATCCCACAGGGTACCACATTACACCTCATGGCTCCACGTTATCCCACAGGGTACCACATTACACCTCATGGCTCCACGTTATCCCACAGGGTACCACATTACACCTCATGGCTCCACTTTATCCCACAGGATACCACATTACATCTCATGGCTCCACTTTATCCACACGGTACCACATTACACCTCATGGCTCCACGTTATCCCACAGGGTACCACATTACATCTCATGGCTCCACTTTATCCCACAGGGTACCACATTACACCTCATGGCTCCACTTTACACATTCATGGCCCACACGATACCACATTACAATTCATGGCTCCACTTTATCCCACAGGGTACCACATTACATCTCATGGCTCCACTTTATCCCACACGGTACCACATTACACCTCATGGCTCCACGTTATCCCACAGGGTACCACATTACATCTCATGGCTCCACGTTATCCCACAGGGTACCACATTACATCTCATGGCTCCACTTTATCCCACAGGGTACCACATTACATCTCATGGCTCCACTTTATCCCACAGGGTACCACATTACATCTCATGGCTCCACGTTATCCCACAGGGTACCACATTACACCTCATGGCTCCACTTTATCCCACAGGGTACCACATTACAAGGCAAGGCACTACATCATGATGCACTCATTGTATAACAGTCAAGTAACCGGGAGGAAGCAGGTGGCTCTGTTATTCCACAACATGAAGAAGATCTAGTCGCAAAGTGAGGCGACTGCAGGCGGAAATCTAAACAAATCTTGAATGAAATTAATAGCGAACCGCCAAGAAAACGCTGACAAACGGATCACAAGACAAAACTACGACGTGTTTCGACCTCTTAGGTCTTCTTCAGGCAAGATACAAATGAAGCGAATGAAGAATTGCTCGTTCATTTTCGCTGTCCTGAATATTTTTGTATCTTGTCTGAAGAAGACCTAAGAGGTCGAAAACGCGTCGTGTTTTGTCTTGTGTTTCGTTTGTCTGCGTTTTCTTGGCGGTTCGCTATTAATTACATTTGAAGAAAATGAGAAAAGAAAGAAAGAAGCACACATAATAGATGATGAAAATAAATCGATAAATGAATAAACTAAATACCAACTAAACAAACTCTAACATTATACGGTAAAATAAAGGAACAACAAACACAGAAGCGAATGAACGAACATGTAAAAAAGCAAACCAACTAGAACAGCAACAACAACAATATCCACCAAGATGTTACGGTCAGTGACCTAAACGCACCGTAGATGACATTAACATTCTGGGTTTTGCAACTCAATGATTGGATGAAAACGAAGCAGCGCAACAGTTTAAAGCTACTACGACAGAAAACAACTGTTAGGACAGGCGATGGACCGTTATGACTTCGCCAGATGGAACTACAGCTTCTTCAACTGCCGCCAGCTTCAGGCTCCTGTCACGGTGTCGGCGGCAGCTGCAAATGTTGGTGATGCTGCTGATGGTCGTGATGGACGCTGCGACAGAGGCTCTGCCCGAGCCTTGAAGAGCTGGGGCGGTCTGTTGGAAGCCCCGCCTGTCCTAAATGTTCATTTGCGGGAGGTTTCGCTCTCAAACGCAGAAGATCTTAAGCTGTCTGGGAATTATCCAATACATCGCGTCATGTTGCGTCACGTGGCACGTGCTTCGTCTGATAGGGTTTAGGATAAGTATAAGCCAACGACGTCAGTTTTCGTTGGTATCTTTGTATCGCTGTGCGTGAAGAGCTCGTCTCCAGTCATGGTTGTTCACCATTACTGAGGAAAAAAAGCCAATGGTAACATGTAGTAGAAAATTGGATGCAGGGAATGGGTTCAATGTTTGCTGAAAAAGAGTTAAGCGTGAGTGAATAAATGCTAACACAAATATTCATTGAAAAGACGGAAAGTCAGAGTGAGTGGAATGAATTCCATGCTCGTGGAAAAGGTACTGTAAAACTAAAAGCTCGGGATATATATATTTACTTAAGGCTGTAAAAGGACCGTTTCCTTCTGTATTAAAAAATTCACTTCACTCACTCAAGACTAACAGATTTTTTCCCCTTCACTTTCCCACGGAACTGGCTATTTGTAAGGGTAGTAAAAAGAAAATCACGGGAAAAAAAGCTGTTAGGATTTAGGATATGAAACTTTTAGAACTGGTTAGAAACTAATTGTCAAATATATTGTCGAATTTCTTACCTTCATCTTTCATCTTCAAGAGCCAGCTTTAAAATCTCTCTCTTTTTTAAAAATCCGAATTGACACAGGCAGATGCCTTGTGTGTGTGTGTGTGTGTGTGTGTGTGTGTGTGTGTGTGTGTGTGTGTGTGTGTGTGTGTTGAAACAATGTTTTTTGGAACAGTCTGTTCATTTAAAAATAATCTAAGAAATGTCTAAATATATTTTTTTTTATTCATATCATAGACCGCAGGGCACTTAATGATGTACTAATATTGACACCAACATAAATAAAGAAAAAAAAGAAACCACCAAAACCTACACCATCACACTACGTACACACTGGCTTGCTTGATGTATTAGACCATTCGTGTCATTCTGTTCTAGTTTGTCACACAGGATGAGGCTCAGGGTGAAGAGGTAGAAGACAAGCTTTTTTCCACAACTTCAAGGTCTTGCAGTCTACTGGAATGTAGATCAGCTGGTCACTTTTGTCCATCCTATCCATGTTCTGGACAGCCAGGGGGTTCCTGAACTGCCCACACTAGGTGGGTCACATCTGTCATGGTTGACCTTGGTCGTGATGTCATGGACTGGCTTCCTATCCATCCATGCAGAACAGCAACAGCACCTGACACAACAGCTCAATAAATTAGCATCTATCTATAAGATGTTTTTGTTTTTATTTTACTCACGTATGCTTTTTCCTGAAAATATTGAAATATGTCACAATCATCATTGCCATTACTTTCACAGTGTGTGTGTGTGTGTGTGTGTGTGTGTGTGTGTGTGTGTGTGTGTGTGTGTGTGTGTGTGTACACATATATGTGTGTGAACGAGATAAACAAAAACCCAAACAATATTAGGATGATAACAATAAAATATACACACACTGCCGGAAAGTCTTGAACATGACCATGTGGTGGCAGACAATGTGTTTTCAGCTGAAAAAAAAAACTGAACGAGGGTGTGACATTCTTGTTATGAGAGTAAACCATGTTCACCGGTGAAAGGTGGCATAATAGGAACAAATGGAAAATCTTGGCGCCATTCCTGCACCAGGAACCGCAAAAACTCTTCCTCTGTCATGTCTGGGCACACGCTCTCCTCTCTGCTGGGCCTGGGCTGCGTCATCGCTGTCACCACCACCCTCTCCACACTGTCACTCCCCTCAGATATCAGTGCCGCCAGTTCGAGCTCAGAATCCGAACTTTTCTCACTTTCACTTTCAACAAAAATCTTCATTACTGTCGTCAAAGTCTTCCTCAGAATCAGAATCTTCAGTCTGAATAATGCGGACACCACTTGTTACGCCGTGAAACAATGACCACGGCGACTTCTCTTCCAGCTTTGCTGCCGTGTAGCACTGGGTTGAGACGCCTTTGTTGACACGCAGGGAACACATTGACAGTGACTTGAAGAAACACTCTGTGGCTCATTCAACACATTGACAGTGACTTGAAAAAACACCCTGTGGCTCTCATCAACACACTGACAGTGACTTGAAGAAACACCCTGTGGCTCACTGAACACATTGACAGTGACTTGAAAAAGCACCCTGTGGCTCGCTCGCCCGACGAAAATGTTTGCAGCATGTATAAAGCGCCTTGCCAAAGGTTCTAGGCGCTGACAATCCACACGCTCGTGTACGCAACGGGCTGCCTACCTGGGTGGTGCCGACTGAAGAGCTGCCTGCCGGCGTTTCATTCAGTCGTTTCCCGTGTCATCCAGTCAATATCGTTCACTGAATTTCCTTACTTCCTTCATTCTTTCAATTTCTTAGGCAGGGTGCACGCTATGTGTAACGTGTCATCTATACCAACGGCCAAACTGGCCTTCTCTTCGAAAAGTTGGTGATTCGCTGCCAGAAGTGGTGTGGCCCATGTTTGCATAATGTCAAGATCTAAGCATCCAACCGGCCAGGCATTTCTACAGGACAGGTGTACAGATACAGCCAAAGACAATCCTCTGGACTTTCTCGCTATCCACAAGGGCATTGTCAGAGTGTACCTTGCCGATCTGGTCATGCAGCATCTGGCTGTCCAACAGGATTTACATCTCTTGACCAGCATGTCCCGCCAGAGGTCAGGTTTGACTGTGTTGTCCATCTGGTGCCAAGCTGGCCAAGATGACTGAGATGTGCATGATGAGGAAAGAAGACCATGCGCCCCTGTGTCCAGGGCAAAGCTGGTCTCCATGACAAATACTTCCAGCAGTCCACACTCAGTGCAACACTTGACAGTTTCTGTGGTGCTGAACTCACCAATGACTATGACAGCTCGACAGAGCAAAAACCAAGCACAACATGAAACAAAACTGTTCTTCGCTTATGATAGTTTCCTTTGACAGTTATGATTTAGCTATTTTCTATAGATACCAAGAGCAGTGTGTTACCAAAATATTATACGATATTTCTATCTTATTTGTTTTCAGTAAAATTATTACATGTTGTTTTAATGAGAATTCATTACTTTCAGCATTTATGTACTTGTGCTCTTTCTTTGAAATACAAAAAAACCTCCTAACCATTCATCCGCACCTTCCCATTTTTGGGACGCCCCACATTTTATTGTTAGATAAAAAAAAAATTCAAAGTTTCAATCAAAATTAGCGGAATACATATTAACTGTAGATGGTTACCCATAACATCACCCACATTGCACTTTGAAAAAACAACTGGATTTTAATACACAAACACAAAAGATGTCGAAAAAGAAACTCCAAGAAGTCGTCTGAGAGCAACCCCGTTTCATTAAACGAAAGGTTTCAGTCGAAAAACTGCTCATATAAACCTTGATTTTTTTTTTCATAAATTACATCCGAGTTACAATCGCACTAAAAATTTTGACTGACCGATTTCTTATATTTTAAAAAGTATTCGTACGTGCGTGCTTGCTTGCATGCATGCGTGCGTGCGTGCGTGTGTGTGTGTGTGTGTGTGTGTGTGTGTGTGTGTGTGTGCGTGTGCGTGTGTGTGTGCGTGTGCGTGTGTGTATGTGTGCGCGCGCGCGTGCGTGTGTGTGCGTGCGTGCGTGCGTGTGTGTGTGTGTGTGTGTGTGTCAAGTCAAGTCAAGTCAAGTCAAGTCAAGTCAAGTCAAGTAAACTTTATTATCTCAATTTGAGAAATTAATTTGTGGTCACACACATTCACAGCAAATAAACAATAATTTAGTCACATTACCCATTTTCTCACATATGACATACATTCATATAAAGGAATTTGGATTTCAATTAAACATCTCCTCGGTTCATAAAATCAATGGACAGGGGAATAAACTTTGTTTAAAATCTGACACTTCTGCATTTAACCGATCGATATCTTCGTCCTGACTGAAGAAGGTCATACTGATTTGCAAGAACGTGGGTCTGGTCACACGCAATCTTCTTCGTTTTACAAACAACACGGCACCTGTACAGCTCACTCAGACTTCTTTGTCTCTCACCAACGATTTTTCCTCCCACGTTCACCGCTTTCTCAAGCACATTTCTGCTCTTCACAGTCAACCCACCATACCAACACATAAATGAGAAAGTTAAAACAGATTCCAAGAAGCATGAATAAAATGTCCGAAGAATGTCAGTATTCACATGAAATGATCGCAGCTTGCGAAGACAATATAATCTGGTTTGACATTTTTTGTGGACATGCTCAACATGGGATTTAAAATTCAGCTTATTATCTATAAAAGTTCTTAAATATTTGTATGATTCAACACGTTCTACTTCAGCACCTTTGATAAAAAGTGGTGGTACAGCTTTTGGATTCTTTCTAAAATCAATCAACATTTCTTTCGTTTTTGTTACATTCAGATCAAGATAGTTATGATCGCACCAGTCAACAAATCTTTGAACCTCCTTGAAGTAAACAGAATCAGAGTTGGAGAGAGATCAACAAGTGCTGAATCATCTGAATATTTAATGTACAAAGTTGAATCACTTCCTGAACAATCATTTGTGCACAGAGTAAAAAGCACTGGTGATAAAACAGTACCTTGGGGTGCGCCAGTTGAAATGACTCTGGGAAGACGAAACAACACTTTGATATCGAACAGACTGTGTCCTCTGTGTAAGAAAATCAATTATCCAAAGAATGAGCTTGTTACCCACATTTATGTTAATGAGTTTCTTTGCCATCAGATGTGGTTGTATGGTGTTGAATGCTGATGAGAAATCAATAAAGAGAATGCGTACAAAGGAGGCAGGTTTTTCGAGGTGTGAAAAAGCACGATGGAGAAGTGTGAGTGTGGCATCATCTGTTGATCTGTTCTGTTGGTATGCAAACTGAAACGGGTCTTGGTACTGTGTAGTATCTCTTTAAAACATAACAGAGGACAAGTCTTTCAAGACATTTCATTGCAACAGATGTGAGGGCAACTGGTCGGTAATCATTTAAACAGCTTGGGTTGCGTTTTTTTTTGGAACAGGACATACAGTGGCATTTTTCCATAAAACAGGAATTATACATTCTCTAAGTGACCAGGTAAACAAACGACTGTAAACATAGGAGAGCTGAGAAGCACACACCTTCAACAATTTTCCACAGATATTATCAGGGCCCATTGCCTTTCTCACATTTAAACGTTTGAAAAAAAAAACTGAACATCATTTCCTCAATCACAACAGAATCACTTCCATCAACATCGTTTTTAACATTGCTTTGGAGTTCTTCCTTCACTTCCTTTAATTCTTTACTAAAATCTTTATCATCAAATCTACAGAAAAAATCGTTCAGCTTTTCTGCAAATTGCTTCTGTTCTTTTGCTGTTTTTTGTTACTAATATTTTGGTTTGAACATTTTCCTGAACCTGATAAAACCTTTATTCCTTTCCATGCATCTCGCATATTTCCATTCTGGAACATGTTTTCGACTTTTCTCTTGTAAGCTCTCTTTGATTCTTCAATCTCTGTTTGCAGTTTCTTTTGTACAACCTTACGATCGCTTTTATTGCCTGATTGAAAAGCTATTTTTTTCTGATTTTAGAGTTACTTTCAGAGATTTTGTAACCCAAGGTTTGTTGGGAAATATTTTGATAGTTTTAGTAGGTACAATCATGTGTTCACAGAAAGA
Organism: Conus betulinus; assembly: GCA_016801955.1. Lineage (NCBI taxonomy): Eukaryota > Metazoa > Mollusca > Gastropoda > Neogastropoda > Conidae > Conus > Conus betulinus. The sequence goes on along the minus strand of JADBJO010000327.1, from coordinate 746,662 downwards.
AATGTAGCTGGAAATAACATCGGTGGCTTCGTTAATGTCAAAACTAGAATTCAAAAACAAATTCCAATCTGTACATTCAAAACAAGCCTGTAATTCATCAACACTTTCTTGTGTCCAACACTGCACTTGCTTTTTAGTGATAGGTTGTGTTTTCACTTTTGGTCTGTAAGCTGGCAAGAGGGATGAATGGCATTGTGATCAGACTGACCAACAGGGGCGAGCTGAACACACTTGTATGCAGATGGTATATTACAGTAGCATAAATCAAGTATTTTATCCTTTCTTGTAAAACATGACACATACTGTTTAAAAGAAGGCAGGTTTTGAATTGAGGTCACAGTCATTAAAATCTCCGAGGATAAAGCACGGTGCGTCGGGTGACATGGCCTGCAGAGCGTGAACGGAGTCCGTGATTTCTGCGGCTGCACGTACAGTATTTGCGGATGGTGACAACAGTCATGAAGAGCTGTCCAAACTCACGTGGCAGGTATTTCGGTCGCAGTGACACTGCTAAAAGTTCAACGTCACGCGTACACACTTGACGGCGCACTTTAACGATCTCACTGTTACACCACGTCTCGCTCACGTACTCACGACACACACACCCCCCCCCCCCCCCCCCCCCCCCCCCCCCCCCCCCCCTTGATTTCTCTGTCACGCACTTGTCTCTGTCCATTCTCAGTGGCACACCAAATCCGTCCAAAGCTAAAATGTCATCTGTTATTTCTTCGCTCAGCCAGGTTTCAGAAAAACACAGCACATTCGCATTTCTAAATTCGTTTAAATGACGTACGCTTGCTTGCAGTTCATCAAAATTATTGTTCTGTGAAACTGGTCTGATCGATCGGACGTTGGCTAAAACGATTGACGGGGGGGTGTAAGTACCGTTCTTCTTCAGTCTGTTTCTCACCC
>JADBJO010000327.1:738250-740750 GCA_016801955.1 Conus betulinus | reverse complement strand
CCATGTATGTTACGTCATCGAAAAAAAAGAGTGTGATTCGCAGTTTAGTTCTTTATGTATGTAAAGCTTTCCAGTTAAGAGAAACAGTGCTTTCTTGATTGACTGCATTCCGTAATTGTAAGGACTCATGATACTGCTGCCTTTATGATAATTTTCTTGTAATATTGCTATCGACACTTTAATATCGGGCTATGACCTTAAATGATTAAATCATCTGAATCTGATCTCTCATATACACACACGAGAGTGCAAGAGAGAGAGAGAGAGAGAGAGAGAGAGAGAGAGAGAGAGAGAGAGAGAGATGGGGGGGGGGAGGGAGGGACAGACAGACATACAGACAGGCAGGCAGGCAGGCAGACAGATAGACATACGTATAGACAGACAGGCAGAATGTGTGAAGTAGAAAAGGGATGAGGCCAGAAATGGAAAAGAACAGACGGGCAGACACATATACTGACGCAGATGAATACATCGAGAAGGACGGATAAACAAATACAGAGACAAAAGGGATAGAGTGAGGAAGTCATCTTGACAGAAAGAAGCGGACACAGGATGATGCATTGATGGAAGGGGAAAGAGGCGGATAGATGCCAAGATATTCAGACAAGGGAGAGAAAAAGACACAAAATGGAGAATAATATACAGAAAATGACTGGCACTAAAAATCATAGTAAAAATGTGTGGTGTCTGGAACATTTGACAACAGTCTTGACCTCTTTAACTGAAGAAAAGAAGAATACAAATCAACCCGACCGATAAACTGAAAATTCATAAGAAAGCAGTTAACCCACAGCGTATTTAATTTTCTTTCAAAGATTGTCTGTTGGTATGATATCCTAAACGGAATTAAAATGACACTAAATTTGATTTTCATGTTTCTGTTAAATCAAGGATTGCTGTATCTTTGCACATGAAAATTGCGTCCTGACAAAAAAATTATAAAACTGCCTGTCTCCTCGGACACTTTCTTTTCGTTTCGCGAGCGAGGACTCCTTTGGTACCTCGTCGGCGTTGAATCGTGAGATTTCCGCTTGGGACTACATAATCAGACACTACGGCTGGTGGTATGTTTTAGCAGTGGGCATATGGTCAGTGCTGGCCCAGGTGATGCTAGAAATTGAACTCCGTACAGTGTGACGTGAAAAAAACTCTATGATATTGGATACACATCTGTGCCATGCATTGTGCTATTTTTCTCTAGCAGACATCCATACTGACACATATACAGAGGAAATCACACAAACACACACGCACACACACGTAAGCGCGCGTCCGCGCGCACGCACGCATCCACGCACACGACTCAAGCACGCAAGCGTGCGCACACACACACACACACACACACACACACACACACACACACACACACACACACACACACACACACACACGCACGCACGCACGCACGCACGCAAGCACACGCAAGCAAGCACGCACGCACTCACGCACGCACGCACACACACACACACACACACACACACACACACACACACACACACACACTATGTAGTTCATTTCATGAACATCCACATTTTTCCCCGTCAAATTTTGTTGAGTGTGGAGATATGGGCAGCTCCAGTGACAGTATATTGATCTGTAATTGAACAGAACGACGTCAAGTGCATTGGCCGTAGTGCAGTGGCTAGCGTCGCGGACTTAATGGACGAGAAAGTCTTGGCTGCAGTTCCAGTGACAGACATTACACGTGGGTATATTCTGGCCCTGGCTGGCTCTCATGTGGAATTGAGTGTGCTATAGTCTTAGATTGCAAGACTGCAACCACACGGTCAAGGTTAATCTACCTCGTGGATGGTCGTCTAGACTGTCTCGCTCAGACTTCCAATCCACTACAGCAGATGTCTGCATCTCTCGAACCTTGCTGACGCTGGGATACATTATGAAAGGGCCCGTAGCGTCCAATCCTGTCCTGCTGCGTCTGAGCAGACTGAAAGTGCGAAACGTTACTTTCACCATCATGTGCATTGATAAGCATACATGGAACTGTATAGCGTTTATCTTCATATCATCTACACCCTATTCTCAACATCAACTACATTGATAAGCATACAGAAGTCTCAAATTCTGTGGCTTTTCAATTACCGCCCTTGTGATTGACACTCCACGTCCATGTCTGTGAGGGCGTGTGTGTCATGTTCGTCAGTATCATGAAGCTAAGGGGACAGTCGTTGGGCAAACTTGGTAACACTACCTGCAGGGACACGTTCACACATACTGGGCTCTGCGACTTTACGATTATTTCATCAGTAGGGGGATCAGTAAGTGAAGTTCTGCGTATATTGAATCAGTCACCACCAAAGAACACCACAGACAACAGTATCAGTGCAGTTTTCTCTTCTGGTGGATTGCCTTTTCATGATTTGATATCGATGACTCCGTCGTGTGGTAGTTAACGAGGATCCGAAATAAATCAGTGTATGGGGCAGTGCTATTTTAGCATGAAACAAAAAAAAAAAAAAAAAAAAAAAAAAAAGACACACAC
>JADBJO010000327.1:725750-733250 GCA_016801955.1 Conus betulinus | reverse complement strand
AATGTCCTTTTTCAGATGAATAAACTTCAGTGGTCATATGCAATGAGGTGAAGTAGGCCGACCTACAGACAGAGAAGAATCGGATAAACCGACCGGAACAGGATTAATTGACCTGCATGCAAATAGTAGGCAGGCATAGAACCGACGTTTGTGTGCGTCAACAAGGCCTTCCATACCTCCACAGCAAAAGTCACTGGCGAACTGATACCAATCATAAGACAGGAAGACAAGAAGAAGAAGAACAAGAACAACAATAACGACGACAAGAACCACACTAGATGATTTGTGGAAGCTGACTCTGAGTTCTAATTGGTAAACACGTACGTTTCCCGTCTCTGCCTGCGTCAGTGTTGCTACTATTAATTACCAGGGTGAAAAGGTCAGGGGTCTACCGAAGTGTTGTTTCCGGTCTTTTTTTTTCATATGGAACACGTGGGAATAAAACACGACAACAGACCTAAGTAATGACAATAAGGAGTGAAATGACAGGAAGTCTCGGGTTTCCACATGCTATGTGTGAGAACTCATACCGGTGTTATACTTCAGTGTGTCCCCTTCCCAAACAAACTGTCCCCCCGGTCAGTTCAGACAGATCCAGGTGGGATCGTCCTGTTGGGTACTAAAAGTTGCCCATGAACGAAGCTCTTCGAACGTTGAGAACATGTTTGACGTTTTCATCCAAACATGAAAGGAACGTTATGACCTTAAAACATTCAGAACCTAAAGAGTTACAGAATATTGCGTGGAAGAAGTAATAGAACACATAAAGATTTACAAAAGAAACGAAAGAAACAAGGATACAGACGGACATTACAAAAGTTCTAGAGTCTTTAGTTGGCGCTTTTTCCTCGTGACTTCTGCATGAAAATGACCAGACTTATGGGCACAGACCACACGCTGCATGGTCCAGACTGGTCACGGCAACACCCCTTCCTTGTTGCACGTGGATGAGAACAGGGGGGTGAGGAGATGCCTATCTATTCAACCATTGTGACACCCCTTCCACTTATGGTCATGAGACAATTACATGAAGAAAAATAAGATTCGTTTTCTTTAGTGTATACTTCTCAATGCTTAGTTGGAAATAATTGTTTGATATCAAGTTTCGTGTAGAGGTGTACTGCTTAGAATCAAATGTATTGAAAATGTTTGCTGTATTGAGTTTTCTTTGCAGCTGTTTTGACGTTGTTGGTATTCAGTTCTTTGTTTTTTTTTCGTTTTTTGTTATGCAGCAAAGTGCCACGATCCGATCGTTCTTCTTCTTCTCTTCTTCTTCTTCTTCTTCTTCTTCTTCTTCTTAATACAGCCAAATCAATAATTTGCAAGATTTTGCGGCACCAGCCTGCATGTGTTTATATTCGCGTCATCCACATTGACCGAACAAAGACGGCCTACTTTTCCAAAAGAATGGGACAGGATTACACATGAGCGCACAGGACTGTCTGTAAAGGATTAGGAGTCTGCACAGATTTCATTCCGAAGAGCAGACCTCTTCCAGTGAGACTGTCTGGAGTGTTAACCAAACCTTGGACTTCGGGACGAAGACCCGACACCTTGCCTACTAGACCAACCCTGTGTTGTTGTTTTGTTTTCACTTTAACCTTTTCGTTACCGATTGGAAAACAGGCCACGGCAAGAGCATTGGCGTCCGGTGTTTATTAAAAATCAAACTATTTTACTGTAACAGTGGAATATCCTCGAAGATGCTCAAAGAAAAGGTCGTCATAGAGATCAGGTGCCATTTTCTTCTGTTTTACCCAAACTAGCGTGGAGAATACTAAACAAGAGGGAGGGGGGGGGGGGGGGAGCTATTGCTCCCATAGTGAAACAGTTAAAAGCCCATAACTCAGAACAATTGCTGATCACGGCACTGATTCGTCTGGCACGGATGCAGACATGAAGCACGTACGCAAAACAAACAAGAAGACTTCCTGAGAGTTGCCCTTTTTGTTTCTTGTTTACTGTTCACCTCCTTGTTTACTGTTTACTGTTTACCTTGCCTGTTTTCATATCAGCTTTGAGAAATTTGCTTCATATGTAAGGAAACTGCGGGTATTTATATTCAGTAAGCAAAACCAAACAAATGTATATATTCCATCCAGGAATTTCTATTAGTGAAAGACTTACATCCCCCCCCCCCCCCCACACACACACACACACCCCACCCCCCTCGTTCAGGAAGACTGGATATGTTGGATGGAAATAAAGGTTAAAGTGACCTATTTCCCGATCATTAATAAATGACGAATATGCTGGGTGGAAATAAAAATTAAACTGACCCATTTCCCAGTCATTCATGAATAACGAATATGCTGGGTGGAGAAAGGTTAAGACGGACCCATTTTCTCATTAGAAACACTGGGTGTAGTGGGTTAACTTGTTCCATTGGCCATTTAGGAACAGTTGTAGACAAATGAAGGAATAACGTGTTCTGCTTCCTGCTCATTAAAGAAAACTGGACAGAATATTAACAGGGTTCCGTTTCTCAGTCATTCATAAACACTAGATATGTTGGATGGAAGATGATGTTTATGTCTTTCCTCATCAAAAACATACCAAAACATTGCAAAACAATAGCAGCAACAACAACAACAGCAAGCCAGACACACACACACACACACACACACACACACACACACACACACACACACACACACACACACACACACACACACACACACACACACACACACACCACACACACACACACACACACACACACACACACACATTTACACACACACACACACACACACACACAACACACACACACACACACACACATTTACACACACACACACACACACATTTACACACACACACACATTTACACACACACACACACACACACACACACACACACACACACACACACACACACACACACACACACCGGAAATATCAATATCGCGGATGACGTGAAATCAATGCATCTTGAGCAGGACTGGAAAAAAAAAAAATAAAAAAAAAAAAAAAAAAAAAAAAAAGCTGGGAAACCTCCATGCGGACGCCGTAGATCCGTGGCGGTTAGGCGCCGAGTGAATGCAAGCAGCTGACGTTGCGGGTTTCAGGCGTCAGTGTCACCTTTCAGATTGACTCTCCTCTGCGGCGGCAGTCCCCTGGGCTGCTTTGGCCGGGAGTGTCTGTCGGTGCTGTAAACCAGCTCCAATGCCAACCGTTTCCCTCCCACTCCCGCCTCTCTCTCTCTCTCTCTCTCAAACTGGCATGAATGCTCACACGCGCGCGCGCGATGCTCGCACGCGCGCACGCACGCACACACACACACACACACACACACACACACACACACACACACACACACACACACACATATACACACACACACAAATGCATACACGTACGCGGGCACGTATGCACGCACACATCAAATAGGTGCTCACGTAAGTACCATTCATCATAAGCACCTCCCATACACATTCACACACCGTTATATCACACACACACACACACACACACACACACACACACACACACACACACACACACACACACACACACACACACACACTCACACTCACACACACACACACATATAGGGACGAACGGATGAAATAGAAAATGAAAATCAGGTGAAGAAGAAAAAAGGACAATGGAGAGAAATGCATGAAAGAAAGAACATCAACAAAAACAAAGCAAAGTCAAATGAAGGTTGTTTTGTTCCAATGACAGAACACGTATTTATTTCGTAGCACACGATGGTAGGTGAGAGTACAAATAAACAAAAAAAAAACATACAGAAACAGCGACAGAACAATGAAGCTGGAATGCAGAACACGCGGACAACATCACAAGCAGCACCATAAACAGCGTACTAAACAACTGTTTATGAAATGCACCCAACCAAGCACAGGATCATACTGTCTCTTGGTCCAGGCTCTTTAATGCCGTATCTCCCGCGCCTCTGGAACCGGCTCCCTGTGGCAGAGCCACACCCATTGGGTTCTTTCGTGGTCCAGGCACAAGTCCTTCATATCCAGCTCTTGATGCAATGTGTCAACAGCCAGTCAACAAGAAGAAACACCACACTGCTGCTAAGGTCGGTGGTGGTGGATGTTCTGACTGAAAGTATCAGCTACCAGGCCCCTTTGTTGACGTCAATAGCTGATCAGCCACAGAGCTTGCGTGAGTCAGCACCCCCCCCCCCCCCCCCCCCCCCCCCTCCACTCTGCAGTGCCCTCCACATTCATCCTACCATAACCCTCTTGAATCGGTCGACCTGGAAGACTTCGACGAAGAATCGTCACAAGCATGGAGGTGGAGATGACGTTAAAACGGACTCCACCTCGACAGCAGGGAATTTAAGGCCACAGAATTGGATACGCATGTCTAACGATCGCTGACTATCGTGGCTGTAGACCATGCCATGGAGCTACGTTTTGGCTGGTAACAGAGCCGCACTGTACGCCTCTGTACAGGGCGTAAACCTGATCTGTGAGATACAGACACCTGCAGTGCTGGTCAGGAAAATTGACTCTTGGACATATGCATTCTTTACAGTGGATAAAACGTGGCCCTGTGTTCCCTCCTTCAACTGACTGAGCCCATGGGAGATTCAACTTTGCCTTGATACTGAAAATTTCGACACAGGTAAGCGTACCTCACATGGAGTTCAAGTGGAACCCACGACACTCCAAATTTCACACCTTTCGACGCTCTTGTCTGCGCTGCACCATGGTGGTTTATTATCAACTACAAACAAACTGACCGTGATGACCCTTCACAGTTGAATACAGACCTGGTGTATGTTCTGATACCCTGGGCATGGCGGAAAGGAATGACTTGCCACATAACAGCCTTCACCTTGGAGATTAGCTTTAATTTAACCCGTCCGTTGATGGGTTATAATCCCAACGGCCTATAAGCAATCCACTGGCTGAAAAGAAAAAAAAAAAACACCCTACCCGACCCGTCTAGAGGGGCCATGGTCAAATGGTTAGAGCGTGTGCCTGCGCGCGGAGCTAACGATTGAGAGTTCGAATCCTGTGTGTGGACGGATTTTTTTTTTTTCCGGCTTGAAAACCCTCTTTGTCCACCGAGCAGGAATTTGGTACATGATTCACTTCAGAGAAGGTTAAAGGCGGCGGAAGGAGATGGAAGGAGTCCACCTTTTATCATGCTGCGCCTTATACAAGGTGAAACGCGGACCGCTCACAGTCCCTTCGGCCAGTAGCCTATGAGAGCTTTTACCCGTTGATTAGCTTATTTCTTGTCTGTTGGCTTGTTTGCTTCTCAGCAAGGTCACGCTAAAACGAAACCATCGATTTTAACCAAACAAAAGTGAAAGAGGGAATATGCCCCAAGGTCGAATCGATAACATTTTGAAGAGGATCCGTTGTGCGAATCCGAATCAAATGGTCGATCCGGGATCCATTCAGCAAGATTATTGTCAAATTTTCCCCTGAACATGATACAATCTGAGTCACTGTTGTTACCAATTCATAGCTATACCTGATTTTCATGATATTTTAACATTTTTTTTTGTGATTTAAACGTTGACGTTTTCGTCCACATCCGGTGCACTTACAGATACTAGTCTTAGCACCCCACCAGGAGAACTGAAGTCATCTAGTGAACTGATCCGTGAGGCTTCCAAACGATTCCCGGTGGAGTTCAGAAGGAGCAGAAGGTGTCTTTTACTGAAAGAAGAAATACATAGGAAGTAACTCTTTCCGTCTGTAATACTATTACTTCCCCTGGTAGATATAATGAAGTTTTTGATTCATGAACTAATTCAAAGGACCGGTCCGAAATCCGTTCGACGATGGCAGGGATGAGAGCTCTCACGAGTGCCTTCTAATTGATTTGTGTCTGTTTGTTTTGTCTGTGTGTGTAATGATAAAATTTCAAGTGGGAAAATTCAGCAATAACAGCAAAAAAGACGACAACAAAGAACACAACAATGAAGAACACAGTAACAAATACAACAGCAACGTAAAACACACAAACCAGGACACATGGCCCAACATGGGACATAAACAAGTTTAAATACACATACAGATGTAACACAAACTGCAGTGCCAGCCTCGATATGCTGAGTTCGGTCTTTTCGAAATGGTTCAAAACAAAGGACCGACCTCAAAGGCAAAGAGAAAAAGATGTCTCTGGCGGCGTTTTCCCGTAGGACAGAACAATATTCGCTTGCCGTAAACGTTACCATTTCTTTGATCAATACTCGGAGAGCGAAACAGATTCGTACAAAAGCTGAGGACATTCAACCTCCTGATCTGTTCCACTCATATAGTTGTGCATGTAAGTATCAGACAACGCCACGAATCGAAAAAAAAACGTTCCAAAGCAGGCAGACCAGTTCCATATATGCCTGTGTACAGCGTACGGAGTCAGAGAACAAAAACGTTGCACAAAATCAGAAAGAAAAGAAATTGCACATCTTTGCTTTTTGTGCTCTTCAAGCGAGTATCTCTAAAAAAAAAAAAAAAAAAAAAAAAAAAAAAAAAAAAAAAAAAAAAAAAAAAAATTGAAGACGACGATCAAAACAAGCATCACACACTGTCTTAGTACAACGAGACAAAGATATGAGCTGATCGTATACTGGATGCCGGCTTACGTTGCCAACATTGTATGTTGGGGGAAAGAAAGAAAAGGCTCTCCCAAGATGTATCCATTGGTGGGATGGGATCTTTTCATGGAAGAGCCATAGAGAGGTTTTCTCTGGAAACAAGGAATCTGATTCAGTGATTTTTCTACATATCCCAAAAGACCCGCTGGTATGTATTGACACGAGGTAAGGTCCGAAACCACGTCATGTGCGGTGGGATCCTTGTGCGGTGTCCAGGCCACCTCCAAACAGGAGAACTCTGAAACGTTCAGGCGTTCAGTTTTCCACAGAATGCGACAGTTTTCGGACTGCAAGGCAATATTTTGTCTTCAGCACTGACCAGAGATCACGGAGCGACCCATATATGGAAATAATGAGCGAAATACGAAGTAACGCAAATCTAATACACTGCACAAAATAGATAAAAATTCGCCGAAGATGTCTTCTACAGACATAACAAGCAATAGGCATCTGAAAAAGCATTTAAACGATACTCCCCAGAGAACAATTAGCTTGCCTGTGGGTCGGTCGGTTCTTGAACTCGGTTCATACGTGAAAAAAAAAAATCAGTTTTATGCTGATTGCGATCTGGAGAGTGTGGCTGGATGCATCTTTGAAGCCTATTGTTTTGTAATGTCTGAAAAAGACATATTTGTCCAAAATGTACCGGTCCCTTTTGTATTTTGTATCCAGTAAGGTTATTTTGCACTTTTTTTCTTAGTGTTTATTTATTCATATTTTCGCTGCAGTCTGTTTCATTCCTCTATATAGAAAACACTTTTTGAGTAAACTCTTGTGTAGACCAGGTCCTTTCATGATCTACAGCCGAGATCAGAGCGCATGTCTGTACAGTTCAAAGCAGCAGCTGCGCACAATCCAATACAACAGCGCGACAAGCGACAAGATTCACAGTTTTGATGAGA
>JADBJO010000327.1:710750-718250 GCA_016801955.1 Conus betulinus | reverse complement strand
GTAAAAGGGCTGTCTACGCTGGTTTTCATTTACTATCTTGACCAGGTCCAAGAGGTACAGACACCTGCAATGTTGGCCAAGAAACAAATTGACCAACACACATCCAAAACGCGCGGCTGTAAGTCCAGTTGTCCAGTTTGAGCTCTAATGAAATGCTCGGCAACCCTGGTCCTGCCAGATCCGGACAATCCTTCCAGTGGTGATAATCATAGCTCTCTGACAGAATTGGAACCCGCAAACATCTAGCCCGCGTGTGTGATGCTAACCACTGCTGCATGGCAACTGGACCAGTTCTGTATTGTTAATGGTTAGAGGCAGCACTGGCAGTACTGCAGACAAGGGGGAGAGGGGAGGGGGGGCTGTAGGAAGGGAGGGGGTGGGGGAAGGTGCGCATGCAGAGGCTGGGAGGGCGGTAGATCAGAGTCATCCATCTAAAACACTAACAAGCAGACACTGACACTCGACTCATGGCTGTTAATACATTGACACTGACGTCAACCCATAACGCTTATCCAACTGACATTAACACCGACCCATAGCACCAATAAACTGTCGCTGACCTATAGCACTAACGAAGTCAGTGATTGCAGACTTTCAACGATTCTGAATGTTGTTCCTCAAAGAAAAAAAAAGAGGCAGGAAAACTATAGTAAATATTACTCTAAGAACACACACCTGGGCTGAAATCATAGAAAAACTTCTCGCTTCTTTTGAGACCTATACTGACTCATGCCTCCAACAAACTGACACAGATACCAGCCGACCCTTAACACTAACAGACTGACTGTGACATCGACACATAACATAAAAATAGCATATACCGATGGTGACTTATAGCACTGACAAAGTGGCACTAACACTGACAAAGAGCGCGCGCGCGCGCGCGCGCGCGCGCGCGTGTATGTGTGTGTGTGTGTGTGTGTGTGTGTGTGTGTGTGTGTGTGTGCGTGCGTGCGTACGTGCATGTGAGCGTGCTTGAGAGAGAGAGAGAGAGAGAGAGAGAGAGAGAGAGAGAGAGAGACAGTGAGTGAGAGAAAGAGAGAGAGAGAGAGAGTGTGTGTGAGTGTGCCCGTGTGTCTGAGCGCCTGTGTGTGCATGCGCGCGCGAGCAGGTGTCCATGTGCCCATGTGTGTGTGTGTGTGTGTGTGTGTGTGTGTGTGTGTGTGTGTGTGTGTGTGTTGTATGTGTTGTGTGTTGTGTGTGTGTGTGTGTTATTTATGCGCACGTGCGTGTGTACATGCGCACAGGCGCGCACGTGTGTGTGTGTGTGTGTGTGTGTGTGTGTGTGTTGTGTGTGTGTGTGTGTGTGTGTCTGTGCACGCGCGCGTGTTCTCAAGATAGCAAACGACCCTGCTCACAGCTGTTGATGGAAACAAAGTTCCTCTTCTCTCTCTTTCCTAGATTTGTCTGCTCTGCTGCCTTTGATACAATACATCACACTCCATTCTTCTCTCAAGACTCAACACTTCTTTTGGTCTTTCTGGGTTCTGTCCTTTCCTGGTTCTCTTCATATCTCTCTGACTGCACGCAAACTGTTTCAGTGAAAGGTGTTAAGTCAACACCAAGAGCACTTCAGTTTTTGGTGTCCCTCGGGGATCTGGCCTGGGTCCGGTTTTGTTTGTGCTATACACCCAGCCTCTCTCAGCCATTATCAGCCAACACTCCTTCACCAAAGCTTTTCCAGATGACAACCAACTGTATATCTCTGACCATCTCATTCAGCTTCACGAAATAATCTCCTCTTCTCGAGCATGCATTTCCGATGTTAAATCGTGGATGCACAATAACAAACTACAACTTAACGCAGACAAAACTGGAATAATCCTCATTGCTTCGAAACACACTGTAAGAACTTATCCTCTCCCTAGTTCTATAAATGTTGATGGAAACGAGATAAATCTGTCAGTGTCTGTTCGTAACCTCGGCGTTACACTCGACCAAACTCTCTCTCTTTCAGACAACGTATCTCTAGTGTGTGTGCAAGTCCTGCTACCTTGATCTTTGTAGAATCAGCTCAGTTCGCTGCTTCCTCACTCAAAAATGACCCGAAGACTCTAATCTGTGCTTTTGATCTGTCTCGGCTCGACTATTGTAACTCCCTCCTTGCTGGTTGTCCCTTAAAGCTCATCTCTAAACTTCAAAAGTTCAGAACAATGCCGCCCGTCTGATCTCCCCGCTCCTCTAGATCTGATCACATATCGCCAGTTTTGTCATCCTTACACTGGCTCCCAATTCAGTCTCGTATTGACCTTACAGTTCTCCTCCTGTTTTCAGATCACTGAATAATCTGGCTCCCTCCTACCTCTCTCTGACCTCCTTCATCTCTATGTTCCGTCTCGAAACTTACGCTCATCCACCGATTCTCGTCTGCTTCGGCTTCCCTCCGCTCGCCTGAAAACTCCAGGCAACTATCTTTCCCTTCGCACCTGCTCTGCGTAACACGGACTCTTTTAAAGACTTTTAAAACCTCCCTAAAGACACATCTTTTCCCTCGGACTGATTAATGACATCCACTTACCACTGTGCGCGTGTTTGCTGGTGTTGAACGCACTCGTGTGTCTGTCTGCGTGTGTAAGTTTTTTTCGGCGGTGTGTGTGTGTGTGTGTGTGTGTGTGTGTGTGTGTGTGCTTTGAATTAGAATTCTTGCGAGGTAAAGCGCTCTATAAATATCCTTTTTACATTACATTAAACCACTATGAGACCAAGCCACCATCCTCCTCCTCCTGATAACTTCAGACTTCAAAACTATACACACACAAAAAAAGCAAAAAAATCAACGCTGCCCTGCCTGCTCTCCTCTGACCCCGTCCTGTCCGGCCGTCAGAGCTTCTCTGACCCCGTCCTGTCCGGCCGTCAGAACTTCTCTGACCCCGTCCTGTCCGGCCGTCAGAACTTCTCTGACCCCGTCCTGTCCGGCCGTCAGAGCTTCTCTGACCCCGTCCTGTCCGGCCGTCAGAACTTCTCTGATCCCGTCCTGTCCGGCCGTCAGAACTTCTCTGACCCCGTCCTGTCCGTCCCCGTCAGAACTTCTCTCACTACTGACTTCTGAGAGGATCTAACATCTGTGGACAGCATCAACATGTCCTCTCTCTCTCTCTCTCTCTCTCTCTCTCTCTCTCTCTCTCTGCGTGCGTGCGTGCGTTCCTGGCCTGCCTGCCTGCGAACGTGCGTGTGTGCGTGGGTGCGTGAGTGCATGCGTGAGCGCGCGCGGGGCGCGCGCGCGCATGTGTGTGTGTGTGTGTGTGTGTGTGTGTATGTGTGTGCCTGTGTCTGTGTCCGTGTGCGTGCGAGTGTGTGTTTTGTGTGTGTGTGTGTGTGTGTGTGTGTGTGTGTGTGTGTGTGTGTGTGTGTGTGTGTGTGTGTGTGAGAGAGAGAGAAGAGAGAGAGAGAGAGAGAGAGAGAGAGAGAGAGAGAGAACACTATCATTTTTTCCGATTTGAAAATAAAGTTATATTTTCTGAACTACCATTTACCAAGATACGTCGATTAGCAGACTGCACTGTCATCTTTACCGGTACATGTCCACTGGAGCATGCACACAGGCATGGACAGACACACACACACACACACACACACACACACACACACAAAGGCACGGACGACACACACGTTGCATGACTGCAAGAAATATTGAATTATAAACAAAGCTTGCTCTTATGTCTCAGATTATAAAATAGGGGGGTAATAAGCCTTCATATCTGCAGAAGGCTGGTGTGCAATACCATAGTATGTTTTGTTGAGTTTTCAAAAAACTAACTAAAGGTGCCACCTAAGAAGCAAAAGAAAATCATGAAAGAGCAAAAACAGCTACATTTTCTTGTGAAAAGTAGAAATATAAAAAGATAACCTCTTAAGACACAAGTGCTGAGGGCCAGTTCTTGGAATGAATCCGCAGGGACTAAATTACAATGAAACAATAAATTCCAAGGATAAGTACCGAGCACCATTCCAGCAACTTACAGAGCAGCTAGGTGTTGCAATGACTGCAAGAAATATTGAATTATAAACAAAGCTTGCTCTTATGTCTCAGATTATAGAAATAGGGGGGTGATAGCCTTCATATCTGCAGTGGTAGATGATTCTGCCTAACTGACAGTATGTGCTTGAGTGGGTGAATGGGGAAATAAATAAATGCTTCTCAAAATGAACCTTCAGCAAGCTTATAGTCTCCCAAAGCGGGAGACCATCTCCATGGGGAGAAAAGCTCACTAACATATAACTCCTGGTCAGATACCGGTATTTCGAAACCTGATTGTTTTTCTCCTCAGTGACCGCGGGGAAAAGTAAAATATAAAAAAGATAACCTCTAAGACACAAGTGCTGAGGGCCAGTTCTTGGAATGAATCCGCAAGGGACTAAATTACAATGAAACAATAAATTCCAAGGATAAGTACCGAGCACCATTCCAGCAACTTACAGAGCAGCTAGGTGTTGCAATGACTGCAAGAAATATTGAATTATAAACAAAGCTTGCTCTTATGTCTCAGATTATAAAATTAGGGGGTAATAAGCCTTCATATCTGCAGTGGTAGATGATTCTGCCCAACTAACAGTATGTGCTTGAGTGAATGGGGAATAAATGAATGCTTCTGCCGAAAAGGCAGAGGAGTCACAATTACCACTTTCCGCGGTCACTGAGGATGAAACAATCAGGTTTCGAAATACCGGTATCTGACCCAGAGTTATATGTTAGTGAGCTTTTCTCCCCATTGGAGATGGTCTCCCATTTTGGAGACTATAAGCTTGCTGAAGGTTCATTTTGAGAAGCATTTATTTATTCCCCATTCACCCACTCAACATACTGTCAGTTAGGCAGAATCATCTACCACTGCAGATATGAAGGCTTATCACCCCCTATTTCTATAATCTGAGACATAAGAGCAAGCTTTGTTTATAATTCAATATTTCTTGCAGTCATTGCAACACCTACTGCTCTGTAAGTTGCTGGAATGGTGCTCGGTACTTATCCTTGGAATTTATTGTTTCATTGTAATTTAGTCCCTTGCGGATTCATTCCAAGAACTGGCCCTCAGCACTGTGTCTTAAGAGGTTATCTTTTTATATTTTCTACTTTTCACAAGAAAATGTAGCTTGTTTTGCTCTTTCATGATTTTCTTTTGCTTCTTAGGTGGCACCTTTAGTTAGTTTTTTGAAAACTCAACAAACATACTATGGTATTGCACACCAGCCTTTTTCTGGTATAGCATTCTTCTTAAAACCGAAAAGGCAGAGGAGTCAAATTACCACTTTCCGCGGTCACTGAGGATGAAACAATCAGGTTTCGAAATACCGGTATCTGACCAGGAGTTATATGTTAGTGAGCTTTCTCCCCATTGGAGATGGTCTCCCCCTTTTGGAGACTATAAGCTTGCTGAAGGTTCATTTTTTGAAGCATTCATTTATTCCCCATTCACCCACTCAAGCACATACTGTTAGTTGGGCAGAATCATCTACCACTGCTCAGAAACTGGACGGTTGTGGAGAGTGGACGATACAGGGTGTCCTCCTACCGACAGCACTGGTCAGATTGGATGTCAGAGTTGTTGGCTTTCGCACGACACGGCCTTCGGTCACCAGGGGGGAAGGGTCAGTGTCTGTCAATAAGGATAGACCTAAAGCGAGGTTGACAGTCACGTCACAAGTTCTCAGCTGCCACTGGTAACCATGTAAACCAATACTACCTGCTGTGTTGGGGGAGCGAACCCGACAAGAACATCTGACCAAGAGAGGATGGGCACTGCTGGGTTCGATTTACTTTAGACCACCCGCTCGGAAAATTCACACTGGATCCGTACCAGCTCGGGTTAACGATGACCACGCTATCCGTCCACCTCCCGGATGGACGTGAAAAGAGTGCCATTGGAAGAATCACTGAGTATTCTGTGGAAGGAACGTGATGTATTGGCCAACTGGAACGTAAGAACACTTAGGCAGGTTGGAAAACTGAAAGAATTGATTCATGGGATGGACAGATAACCTTTGCACATCCTCGGCCTCTGCAAAGTTAGATGGAACGACAATGGAGAAGTACAAAGTGTGTCCTGAACACAGAGGAAAAGAAGACGAAGGTGTATTTGCAGCAGGTTTATGACCATTCGTCTTTAAGCGAAATCATTTAATATAATGGAAGAGCAAATATATCCACCCACACCAGACTATGATGATGACTAGATTTAGGAATGTTGCACCAATTTCGAATGGTCATCAACTGTTTGACAGGAGACATCCTCCTTGTTCATGGCTACTGGAATGTCAAGATTGCACAAGATGGCCACAAGACTGGATGCATTAGTGCTGCTGCTGGTTTGCTGTTGTAATGAGACCAACGAGGATAAGGGACTACGCCAGCTAGAATTCGCCAGTGGTGAAGACTCAATGCTTGCTGACAGTGCCAGTGAGCACATACCATCCCGACGATGGACATGACACTGCCTTCACGGTCAGTGGCACAGACAGAGACACTCCCTTCACGGTCAGTAGCACAGACAGAGAGACACTCCCTTTACGGTCAGTAGGACAGAGAGACACTCCCTTCACGGTCAGTGGCACAGACAGAGACATTCCTTTCACGGTCAGTAGGACAGAGAGACACTCCCTTCACGGTCAGTGGCACAGACAGAGACACTCCCTTCACGGTCAGTAGGACAGAGAGACACTCCCTTCACGGTCAGTGGCACAGATAGAGAAATTCCCTTCACGGTCAGTGGCACAGACAGAGACACTCCCTTCACGGTCAGTAGGACAGAGAGAGACACTCTTCACGGTCAGTGGCACAGACAGAGACACTCCCTTCACGGTCAGTGGCACAGACAGAGAGACACTCCCTTCACGGTCAGTGGCACAGACAGAGAGACACTCTTCACGGTCAGTAGCACAGACAGAGAGACACTCCCTTTACGGCCAGTGGCACAGACAGAGACACTCCCTTCACAGTCAGTGGCACAGACAGAGACAGAGACACTCCCCTTCACAGTCAGTGGCACAGACAGAGAGACATTCCCTTCACAGTCAGTGGCACAGAGAGACACGGAGCTTCAGGGCTGTCCAAATCACCATGTCCAAATCACCACTGTTCGAATCACCACTGTCCGAATCAAGGCGGTCCAAATAACATTGTCCGCGTCACCTGTCCTCCACGCAAAAAAAAAAAGACCCTAACTCCAGCTTGAATGAAACAGCCCCGCTCCCTTCCCTCCAACTTCCCAAGTCAGACAGGTGACATGGTATCTTACAGTAAGTTCTGTGACGCGTTGACTGTGTTCGAACTATCAGTCAGTGGAACATTATTCTCTGCCTCCCAAGATTTCCATGGATCCCTATTTTGGTGTCGATGTGAAATACTGGTGTGTGGCCGAGCGAGATGGCATGATCGCCTTCCGTTCACATGAAATAATCACCTCTCGCCTCACTCTCTCCTATCCTCCATCCCAACCCCTCCCCCCCCACCCCCCCCCCCCCCCCGCTTTCTCCCCACCCTCTCCCCCATCCCCAGCCCCTTCC
>JADBJO010000327.1:698250-700750 GCA_016801955.1 Conus betulinus | reverse complement strand
GAGGCAGCTTCGGCAACACCTGACTTAAATCAAGTTGAAAAGTGAGACAACTGCAGGCGGAAGTCTCAACAAATTGTAAATGAAATTAATAGCGAACCGCCAAGAAAACGTAGACAAACGAATCACAAAAAAAAAAACAAAAAAAAAACAACGACAACGACACGTTTCGACCTCTTACGTCTTCTTCAGGCAAGATACAAAACACTCAGGACAACGAACATGAACGAACAATCACTTACCTTCATTCACTTCAACGCCCCATCATTCGCTGAAGTGAATGAAGATAAGTCTAGAGTGTGGTTCCATTGATGAATACTTTTTATACATTATTCTCCTGGTATCGTGACTTTCTTTTTTCCTCAGTTAAATGCATGTTTCTCAGTTAAATGCATGTTTCTCAGTTAAATGCATGTTTCTCAGATTAAAAGCGTTTCCAAGTTTGCTCCTTTCCATGTCGTCGTTTCCTGATTCTTCATTTGTTCGACTATTTCCATAGTGTGTGTGTATGTGTAGTACTTTAATTTAACGTCTCTTCACCTTCAAGTGACATTAGACAAAAATAAATAAATAAATAAAAATGCATGTGAGAGAATCTTTTCAGTGTTGAGTGTTTTTGAGTAAATGTAACATCAATGCCATACTTATGTTTTGGATTCTACAGACACAAATGATCTCAACATCGTCAACAAATATCAAAGAAAAATACCAACAGAACTAGAATGCAAAGTTTCTGAAAACAATTTAAGAAGATCAACGTCATTAACTATTTTCTGTAATGTTATCGGATTCGATGGTTGAGCACAGTGCCTCCATTCTTGAGCATTTGAGCTTTGATGGCAGGACAGTGCAGAAGCAGATGATTCGTAGAAATTTGACTCCCACAAACACAAATAATACTTTTACAAAATTTTGTTTTGAGAGCATTTAGACGAATCTTAAACATCAAAGATGTAACTGATCTGGATTTGGTTTGACTTAAACTCTTAATTATTATATCCGAATGCAGTGTGTGTCACAAGCTTTTTACACAATTATGTGAATATTGTGTATCTAAGGTCTTCAACTTGTCAACAAAATCATCGTTTGCTAACTTGTCAAAGTATTTATAATATCTATGTAGATCTAGCTTAACATTACCTTCACCGCTCCTTCTTTTGTCTTTATTTCCTGTTTATGTGGGTCAGTGGACTTCATAATTAAACGTGTGTCAGTGACAGTGTTAGTGTCAGTAACAGGTCAGTATGAGTCTCTCTCTCTCTCTCTCCTCTCCTCTCTCACGTCTCTCTCTCTCTCTCTCTCTCTCTCTCTCTCTTGTTTGTGAGATGAAAATGATATTCGTTTGCAAGATGTGTTGACATTTCTAGCAGGAAGAAGTGCTATCATCTCCGACATCAAGCCCTGTGTGTGTGTGTGTGTGTGTGTGTGTGCGCGTGTGTGTATGTGTGTTGTGTGCACACACGCGCGTGCGTGCGTATTTTTTGGGTAAGGGCGTGCGCGCACACACGTGTGAGTGAGTGAGTGTGTGTGATGTGTGTGTGTGTGTGTGTGTGTGTGTGTGTGTGTGTGTGTGTGTGTGTGTGTGTGTGTGTGATATGTGTGTGTGATATGTGTGTGTGTGTGTGTGTGTGTGTGTGTGTGTGTGTGTGTGTGTGTGTGTATGTGTGTGTGTGTGAGTGTGTGTGTGTGTGTGTGTGTGTGTGTGTGTGTGTGTGTGTGTGTGTGTGCCTGTGTGCGCGTATCTATATGTCTGTGTGTCTGTGCCTGTTTGTGTATCTGTGTTTATATGGATATGTACATGCATGTGTGTGTATGTCTGTCTATCTGCCGGTCTGTCTGTCTCTCTGTCTGTCTGTCTGTGTCTGCTTGCTCGAAAGCATCTGTGCTGCTTCTTGAGATTACATGTAGACGCAATACCCCTGAACAAATAACACATCGTCGTGCATATCAAGCAAACGATCTAAATTTACAAATATATGCAATCATCGCGCATCTCCTTTTCCATCTGAATTTAGTTTTTGTCTGAATCTCTGTCTGTGTACAAACTTTTGATTCCTTGTGAGAGCAGAAACTGACACGATCGATAAAATGCTGTCACCTTCTTTATGTGACATAATAAAATTAGCCCTGTGGCAACAGGATGTAACTCTCCCACATACAGATGTGTGTGTGTGTGTGTGTGTGTGTGTGTGTGTGTGTGTGTGTGTGTGTGTGTGTGTGTGTGTGTGTGTGTGTGTGTGTGTGTGTGAGGTGCGAGCTTGGATGATGTGGTGGCAACAAGGAGAGAGAGAGAGAGAGAGAGAGAGATAGGAGTAATAGAACTAAGAATGCGAGAGAGAGAGAGGGAAGATATGGAGTAGGGAGGGAGGAGATAGAGAATTGAAGAGAAGAAGAGAAAGAAAAGAAGAAGAAGACGAAGACGAAGGACTTGGAGGTGCTTTTTAGTTAAGGAGAGAAAAGCGAGAACTCTCTCTCCCTCTCCTCCAAAAACCTGTGGCCTCTC
>JADBJO010000327.1:690868-698166 GCA_016801955.1 Conus betulinus | reverse complement strand
GTATGTTTGTTGTGTGCACACACCGCTTCGTGCGTAATTTGGTTTGGGTAAGGTCGGCGCGCACACACGTTGTGAGTGATTTCGTGTGTGTGATGTTTTATATGGATATGTACATGCATGTGTGTGTATGTCTGTCAACTATCTGGCCGGTCTGTCTGTCTCTCTGTCTGTCTGTCTCTGTGTCTGCTTGCTCGAAAGCATCTGTGCTGCTTCTTGAGATTACATGTAGACGCAATACCCCTGAACAAATAACACATCGTCGTGCATATCAAGCAAACGATCTAAATTTACAAATAATGCAATCATCGCGCATCTCCTTTCCATCTGAATTTTAGTTTTGTCTGAATCTCTGTCTGTGTACAAACTTTTGATTCCTTGTGAGAGCAGAAACTGACACGATCGATAAAAATGCTGTCACCTTCTTTATGTGACATAATAAAATTAGCCCTGTGGCAACAGGATGTAACTCTCTCCCACATACAGATGTGTGTGTGTGTGTGTGTGTGTGTGTGTGTGTGTGTGTGTGTGTGTGTGTGTGTGTGTGTGTGTGTGTGTGTGTGTGTGTGTGAGGTGCGAGCTTGGATCAGCTGTCTGTAAATGAAAGGAGAAGAAATTATAGAGGGACTTGAACATTGACAGACAGACAGAGACACAGAGAGAGAGACACAGAGAGAGAGACAGAGACAGAGAGAGAGACAGAGACAGAGAGAGAGAAGTGATGGAAGAAAGAAGAGAGAAAGATGTGGTGCAACAGAGAGAGAGAGAGAGAGAGAGAGAGAGAGAGAGAGAAACTAGATAGAGAGAGAGAGAGATGAGAGAGAGAGAGAGGGAGGGAGAGAGGGAGGGAGGAGGGGAAGAGAGAGAGATGGAAGAGAAAGAAGAAGAAAAGAAGAAGAAGAAAAGAAGAAGAAGAAGTGGAGGTGCTTTTAGGAGAGAGAAAGAGAGAACTCTCTCTCTCTCTCTCTCTCTCTCTCTCTCTCTCTCCCTCTCTCTCTCTCTCTCTCTCTCTCTCTCTCATTCACTCGTTCGCTGTCTTGTAGAAATCTTACCTTGTTTTGCCTAAATACAGCACCTTCTTCGTGGCGTTTAATTTATTCCAGTACGTGCGCACACAGAAACACACACACACACACACACACACACACACACACACACACACACACACACACACACACACACACACACATCTTACTATAGATATCTATCTATCTATCTGTCTATATATATATATATATATATATATATATATATATATATATATATATATATATATATATATATATATATATAAAGCATACCACTAAAATGCCTAATAAAATTCTTAAAATGCTCGACCCCTTGGGGAGCAACATCTGTTAAAAATAGGATGGTAAAAGGATATGGCCCAATGTCACTGTTTACACGTGCGGATTGGCTGCACGTGTTGTTCGGTTTTCAGGTTGTTTACAAAGTTCAGGTGCGTTTGCTGATGACGATTTCCATTTGTGCCTGCAGTTGTTTACTATTTCTACTTTAGTATTTAGAGTTGCTAAGTGTGGTTTGCATAGTATTAACCATTTTTCTGTTGAACATAGGTTGCATCTTTTAGAAATGTTGTTGTATGGTGATGCCCTTTTTATGATTTTCCAGAATATGTTATAGTTTGTTTTTTTTTGTCTTTAAGTCTCCAAATATATTTGCTCAGTTCTGTTTGGTTTTTGTATTTTTCTTTGTTGAATGACTGTTTATGGTTTGCGTACCTGGTTTTGAAGTGATTTCAGTGATCCCTATGTATGTTTCTTTTTCATTTTCTGATGTCACAGTGGCTTTGTATACAATGTTGTTTTAGAGGCATTTGTTGCTTAAGGGACACTGTTCTCTTTTAGTACAATTGCAGGATTTCCTTTCTTCACCCTTCTTTGTTGTGTTGCTTTTCATTTTGTTGGATGAATCAATTATATTTTTAAGGTTAGGCATGCATGATATGATAGTTTGATGGTGTTCTTGTTGAATATTTTGGACAATTGTGTTCTTTGGAAGGATGTTGTCAATATTTTGAAGAATTCTTTCCCTACGTTTGTTTTTACTCATCCATCATATGGAGGGTTTGTACCATGTGATTTTCCTTTTCCTGCTTTTTTGTTTTTGTTCATGTTGTTCATATATATATATATTATATATATATATATATATATATATATATATAGAGAGAGAGAGAGAGAGAGAGAGAGAGAGAGAGAGTAGGCATCCTTCAGTCTCGGAAGACTATGGAGTTGCGCTCTAGGTGTCTATTCTGGTACAGCACGAGTGTGGCTGGCCAGTCCGACGCGGGAATGACAGTCCCTGTGGCAGAGGGCACAGGTGAAGTCTGACGCTGGTCTGTCTGCCTGGGCTGCAGCCTTTCTTCTCATTCTCTTCTCCCCCGTGCTGCCGAGCGAGTGTCTCTTCGAACTTGGAGAGACCTTTCTGCACAGTCTGTCTCCAGGCTGACCGTTCGAGGGCTGTTGCTTCCCAGTGGTTCTGGTCAATGTTCAAGGCTTTTAGGTTCCTCTTGCATACGCCTTTGAATCGCAACTGTGGTCTGCCTGTGGGACGTTTTCCCTGCACAAGTTCTCCATAGAGGAGGTATTTAGGGATGCGTCCGTCACCCATGCGCACGACATGGCCGAGCCAGCGCATACGTCTCTGTTTCAGCAGCGTGTACATGCTGGTGCATCCGGCTCTTTCCAAGACAGTGTTGTTTGGGACCTTGTCCTGCCAGGTGATGTTCAGAATGCGTCGGAGGCTACGCATATGGAAAGCATTGAGCTTTCGCTCTTGTCTAGCACGCAAAGTCCAAGACTCGCTGCCATACAGGAGGGTGCTCACGACGCAGGCTCTGTAGATCTGGATCTTTGTGTGCTCGGTCAGCTTGCTGTTGTTCCATGCTTTCTTTGTCAGTCTGGTCATGTTGGTAGCTGCCTTGCCAATGCGCCTGTTGAGTTCTGCGTCAAGTGAGAGGGTGTCTGAAGATATTTGAGCCCAGATAAACAAAGTCATGGACGACATCCAGTTCATGGTCATTGATGCTGATGACTGGGGGAGAGTCAACATCCCCTGTCCCATGACCTGTGTTTTCTTCAAGCTTATGGTAAGCCCGAAGTCTTGGCAGGCATCGCTGAAGCAAGTCATGAGCTGCTGTAGGTCCTCGGCTGAGTGGGCGGTTACTGCTGCGTCGTCGTCTGCAAAGAGGAAGTCACGCAGGCACCTCAGCTGGACTCTAGTCTTGGCTCTAAATCTGGAGAGGTGAAGAGCTTTCCGTCTGCCCTGGTTCGGAGGTAGATACCTTCAGCTGCAGGACCAAATGCGTGTTTCAGCATCACAGCAAAGAAGATTCCAAACAGGGTGGGGAGCCAGGACGCAACCCTGTTTCACTCCGCTCCGTATGTTGAGGCAGTTGATGTTGAGCCGTCAAAGACGACAGTGCCTTTCATGTCTTCGTGGAAGGATCTGATGATGCTGAGAAGTTTGGTGGACATCCAATCTTGGGGAGGATCTTGAAGAGGTCATCCCTGCTGACCAGATCGTAAGCCTTTGTGAGATCTATGAATGCAATGAAGAGTGGCTGCCTTTGCTCCCTACATTTTTCCTGAAGTTGTTTTAAGGGAGAAGATCATATCTATAGTGGATCTGTTGGCACGGAAACCGCACTGCGATTCAGGATAAACTTGCTCTGCAAGTACTTGGAGCCTCTTCAGTACTACTCGTGCAAAGACTTTCCCAACGATACTAAGGAGGGATATGCCACGATAATTATTGCAATTATAGATATATATATATACATACATACATACATATATGTATGTATGTATGTATGTATATATATACAATGAGAGAGAAAGAGAAAATCTCTCTTCTTCTTCTTCTTCTTCTTCTTCTCTCTCTCTCTCTCTCTCTCTCTCTCTCTCTCTCTCTCTCTCTCTCTCCCTCTCTCTCTCTCTCTCTCTCTCTCTCTCTCTCTCTCTCTCTCTCTCTCTCTCTCTCTCTCTCTCTCTCTCTCTCCTCGTTCGCTACTTCGCTACTTCGTTGTCATGTAGAAATCTTACCTTGAGTTGCCTAAACACAGCTCCTTCTTCTTGACATTTAATTTATTCCAGCAAGCGTGCACACACACGCGCGCGCGCACACCACACACACACACACACACACACGCACGCACGCACGCACGCACGCACGCACGCACGCACGCACGCACGCACGCACGCACGCACACACACACACACACACACACACACACACACACCTTGCACACACAAATCAACTCGCAAGTTATCCAAAACAAAGCAAAACAAAACAAACAAAAACAAACAAAAACAAAAAAAACTTTCACAAATCTCTTTAAAACACATCTTCTAAAAACCGACCAAAAACTTCGTTAAAAATCTTTCTTCTGTAAAATCTTGGATCAGATGAAAAAAAATGTTATTCTCCTTCAGAAACTCAAAGATCACGTGAGGTGGGATATCTCTGAACAGGGTTTTCATGGAGTCTGCTGTAAAGTGGTTATGTCTCACTTCGTGCAAGTCCCAACACTCCAAAAGAATGTGTTTCACTGTGAATTGAACATGACATGGAATGCACAATGGAGTTTCTTCACCTTTTAAAAGACAAGAATGGGTATAAAACGAGCGGCCTGTGTGCAAACGGCACAAGACTGTTTCGTCTTTACGGCCGCCTCTGGAACATGATAAAAACTCTTTCAGGTTTGGGCGGATTTGAAATAGTTTGTTATCCGTCTGCGAGTTCCATTCCTCTTGCCAAAGGTCTCTGATGTAAGCCTATGTTTTGGCTTTCAAATCAGTGTGAGGAATAGACAACCTGTTAAACTTTTCCCTTGTGGCACTCTTGGCAAGCTGATCAACCATATCATTGCCTCGAATGCCCACATGGCTGGGAACCCAAGCAAAATCTATGTTGTATCCGTTTGCTTTTAGAGAGGTGTACAGTTCAAAAACTTTCAGCAGCTGAGGGTGCTTGAAATTACGGCCGGCAATGGCCTCTAAAACAGAAAGGGACTCTGATAAAATGAGGCCATCTTTGTGTTCGGATTTACAGATCATTTTCAGAGCTAGGACCTAGGCTGTCAGCTCAGCAGTGTAGATGGAGCTGTCGGTGGGAATGTGTTCGGTGCATATGAGGGGGGGTTGTGGGGCGGGGGGGGGGGGGGGGGGGGTGGGGCGGGGGGGGGGGGGGGGGTCTACTGCACAAAAAACAGCAGAGGCAAACTCGCTCCTCAGATTTGGAACCGTCTGTGAAAACTCGCTTGAACGATAGAAACTTGGAACACAGTTCAGCAAAAAGGGACTTGTATGCCAAGGAACTAGTAGAATCTTTCAAAGAAAGAGAGAGAGCGAGAACTGAAGAGAATCATGGGTATGTCCCATGGTCGCGTGATCTGAATCGAGTTCACTCAGTCAGCAACAGCATCGCTGAGCAAGATGGTCGGATGGCTGTCGAAAGCTACGAGTGAGTAATGGATTTTCTTCTGTTGGGAGACTAGGTCTAATTCTAGGTAGCAATCAATCATTAAACAAGTAAAACTGAAACCACTAATGGAGAAGACAAATACATACATAATATGTGCAACATAACCCAGGAACAAATTGGGTTGGCCACGTCATTCGTCACAACATCCTCTCCAAAACCATCCTTCAAGGTACCGTTCCAGGAGGGCGCAGACGAGGACGGCAGAGAAAGAGCTGGTCCGACAATATAAAGGACTGGACCAAAATGACCATGCCAGATCTCCTCAAGACAGCCACCAACAGAAGAGCCTGGAGAGACACGGCGGCTGCCTCATCACGTCCCCCCAAGGACCCCAGCGGTCAGGGTAATCACTGACTGATATGAGCAAAATCATGATAAGGAGATGAAACAAAGAGAGTACGTACTGAACTCGTTTGCGCACGAGAGAGAGAGAGAGAGAGAGAGAGAGAGAGAGAGAGAGAGAGAGAGAGAGAGAGAGAGAGAGAGCAAACATGCATGGGATAACAGGAAGTCACATGCCCTCGCGCGCACACACACACACACACACACACACACACACACACACACACACACACACACGGACGCACGCACGCACGCACGCACACACACACACATACACACACACACACAGACGCACGCACGCACGCACGCACGCACGCACGCGCGCACACACACACACACACACACACACACACACACACACACACCTGTATGCAAAGGAGGTACATGTATCATGTAAAGACACAAAATGAGAAAACTCACACAGACCAAACTAAAAAGAATCTACAAAACAAAAATACATAATTTCCTAACTGCATAGGATAAACCAGTTGGGAATTGCTTCCAGGTATTTTCTATGCAGTTTCCCCATTTTACCCTTTTAATACAGAAAAAAAAAAATACACAGTTGAAATGGATTTCGCATTTTCTTCTTCTCTCTTTTTTAAAGCATAATAAATAAACATTGCAACAGAACGTGTAATAAACCTGCTTCGCTCTGCAGATATAGTGACAAATGTGTATTTCCGTCTAAATTTCCAAAAACGTTTGTCAGATACTTTTCTCTAATTTCCTGATATACTGGACATACAAACAAAAAAATGATGTTCGTCTTCTGTAACCTTACAAAAAAAGGGCAAGAGTTTGATTTTTCTGTATACCTTTTATGAGTGCTAATATCGCATATACCCAATCTGAATTTGACAAAAACTGTACGAAATTTAATCATTGAAATGTCTGAGAGGTATTTTTCTGGTTGCAACAATGATTTAAAGGAACGATAAGTGAATATCTTTCACTCTTTGACTTTGCTGGCCCAATTTTTTGTTGGTCGATCTGGTTTTGTCATCACACTCCGCATACATCTATTCTTATACATTTCATACGCTTGTTTTGGCAGTCTTGCCAGATCTAGCTTTTGTAACTTAAAACCAATACCTGATCACCTTTATTAAACACTCAAAGTAGAGGGTACCGGCCAATTTCAACAAGTAGAGGGTATTTGGCCAATTTCACCATAAACCATCAAATTTGGAGTTTTAGGGGGGGGGGGTCACTTATTCTAAGAAAGCGGGGGGGGGGGGGGGGGTGGGGGGGTTGGGCTTCCACAATTTGAAAACGTGTTAAACCCCACATTTCAGCTGCAAACAACATCATAGGTTTAACCTGGGCATCAAATAATTTAAAGAAAACTGACTGTTCCATATTTCCAAGACTCCACATTGTCTTCATGATCTCTACCACCCTGCCTTTAGCTCTACCCGCAAACTCCTCTAATGCAATGTCAAATGACA
>JADBJO010000327.1:680868-685868 GCA_016801955.1 Conus betulinus | reverse complement strand
TGCTTCTCTGTGGGAAAGAGGGTCAAGCGCTGTGGTATGGCAGTCTTGCCGGGGAGAAAAAGTACCGTGCCAGGTGTGATATCTGTGTCAACACGGGGCTCTGGCTCCACGGCTGGTGCTCTTGCTATCGTGCAGTTTTGGTTTAGAGAGCATTTACAGAGGAAATTCCACTTTCTTCACTAACATCGCCGTGAGAGGACGGGACTTTGTGTACTCTTCATTTTGCCTGGTATGTATGTTGTGTTTACTTTACGTAGTAAAGTAGTCAGTTTTCTTTCTTTCCTAAAACAGTTCAGTCTTCATTTATTCGTTATCTATTGACGAAAATGTCTTTTTAGCTGACTGTTCAGTCATGTAAGTTTTAATTCTTTGTTGATTCATTTTCATGTAAGTTTTAATTCTTTGTTGATTCAGTTAACTATTTTATCGTTGCTTCCATGGCACTCTTAAGTGATCTTCATTGTCTCAGCCTCTGATTATCATTATCAGTGTAACCCGCTTTAAATAATGACAATAGTAAAAATAAAAACAATAACGATGATGATGATGACGATGATGATGATAGCATTAATAATTATAATGATAATAACAATAATAATACTATTAATAATAATAATTTTATGAGGCATGATTTCTTAACACATACGCTCAGTTACATGCATAATGATGATACCTAACAATCTTCCGTAACATGATGGTAATGTTGCCAATGATTATACAGACACCTCACACTTCTTGAGTATACTTTTGATTTTTTTTTTTTTTACTTTTCAGTATATGGTTTAGAATGGATGACGAGGCATCCAGCATGGAGGGCAGTACAGAGTTATGGTCAGATGCAGATGACGACATTTTCATGAACGTGCCATTGGCAGAAGGTAAGTGTATTAAAATGTTGGCTTGAAAACATTCTGTTTTTTACTGTGCTCTAAACTCGTAGGTTAAGCAGTATTTTCAGTGCTGCAGCGTGCCTTATCAGTGTTCAGTGTTGCACCATACCTTATTTGAGTGCGCGCGTGCGTGCGTGCGTGCGTGTGTGCATGTGCATGTGCGTGTGAGTGAGTGTGTGTGTGTGTGTGTGTGTGTGTGTGTGTGTGTGTGTGTGTGTGTGTGTGTGTGTGTGTGTGTGTGTGTGCGTGCGTGCGTAGTGTGTGTGTGTGTGTGTGTGTGTGTGTGTGTGTGTGTGTGTGTGTGTGTGTGTGTGCGTGCGCGCGCGAGCATGTGCGTGGTGCGTGTGTGTGTGTGTGTGTGTGTGTGTGTGTGTGTGTGTGTGTGTGTGTGTGTGTGTGTGTGTGTGTGCTTCTTGCTTTGTGTTTGGAGAGGATGGAGGAAAAGTAAGGTGTTTGTTTAAATTTTAGCGTTAATTACTACTTTTGGGCGGATATAATGTTTGGATTTTTTTTCATCTTTGTTTGTATATTTCGGTTGTTATGTATTCTCTGTATCTGTAAAGCGCATTAATCCTAGATTAATTCTAAAAAAGACAGTGTGCTATATAAGAACTCTATTTTGCTGTTGTTGTTTGTTGTTGTTATCATTATCATGCTATTATCTACAATCAATTAATAAAATAACTGATAGCTAATTAAGGCAATATTTATCATATTACTACACTTTCTAATACGAAATTCAACACTTTTGTTGTAATATTTTTTCATGTAAAAAGGCAACCTTCATCAGCACGTTTGCATTGTTTCTCAGATGAATTTCTAGGGACTACAATGTACAAAGTGGGATGTAACTACTACTTCAAGTACAAATCTGTTAGTAGTTCCAAGCACTTATTAACAAAATAACAGTTTGGGTGAGGGAGATAGAGGAGAGAACATATGATATGTTGTAAAAAAGCAGAAAGTAATCAAACATGCACATAATGTACATGAACTATCAGTTTTTTTTACTTCCCCTCCCCTTCCACACACACACAAAGCACAGCACACACACACACACACACACACACACACACACACACACACACACACACACACACACACACACACACACACACACACACACACACGCATTTCACGCACGCACGCACGCACGCACGCACACACACGTGTTTCACTTTGGAAATACATGTACTATTTGTATCTTGTGCTGCAGAGGAACAGACGGATGACGTGATGACCACAGCTATTGCGGAGAGTCACAGTATTCACCACCTGCGCAAGATCGCATACAAAGTGCACAACAAAAGACTCGACAGCCTGCTGCAGCACAATGGAATAAAAAGAATTGCAATCCCTGCTGATGGCAACTGCTTTTTCAACGCTGCAGCATTACATCTAATTCAGCATGACTACCAGTCACTGCGGGAAGCACTCTGTGCTCACATGGAGCAAAATCTAGAACACTACTATGGATTTTTTGAAGTGACCAGAAGTGATGTTGAACAGCGTCGCACAGTTCTTTCGTGCATCGATCAACTTCGTGGGAACGGTGCATGGAATTCAAATGCTAATGACGACGTACTACCCCTGGCCCTAGCTAATCTGTCCAACAGAAGAGTGAAGATCTTCTCTAGCAAACTGAACACACCACACTGGGATATCACTCCTACACTGACCTGTGGACAGTCTCCTGGCTTTAGTTGCTCCAAGGGGACAACCAACCAACACTATGACGGCTGTCTGATGAAAGGCGCAACATCTATGCAGAATTTGGTGACACAGGTGCCACTTCAGGTAGAAATTCAGCATCCAGGGATGATCAGGTGCCAAAGGATCGCAGCAATGGCAAATCTCCTGTCCTCCTGTGTCTGAAGAGCCGATCCTTGTTACGCCAACAGCTGCCTCTGATGTCGGAGATGACCAGGATTGTAGTACATGTTCACAACCAGAGAAAGAACAAGAGACAGATGATGCAGGTCATGACCTCCCAAGTAGGACTGTTTATGTCACGCCACCCAAAAAGCGTCGAGGCAGAAAACGGACAGCTCAACCGGACACTTGGAAACGAAACGTGCGGAAAAACGGCTGAAGCTCAGAGGACAGGAATACACAACCAGCACAGGAAGTTAAATCAAAGCTAGAGCAATCAAAGAGATTGACTGCAGTAGGTGCAAACTCAAGTGCTCACAAAAAGTCAGTGATGATGAGAGACAGAACATTTTTGACACTTTTTATGGTCTGAACAACTATGAACGGCAAAAAGATTTCGTTTGTCGTCACGTTCTACAAAGGAACACTCGCACCTACCTGGATGAGCAAGGCAGACCCAGTGATGAATAAACGTCAGGTGGACAGAAAGTTTTTTCCTCACAGTAAACGACGAAGAAAGAGTTCAACTGTGCAAGCGGTTCTTCGAAGCTACACTAGCTGTTATGCATTCGTACATAAACCATGCTCTTGAAAATTGTGCTGATGGGACATTCTGTGGTCAAGACGGACGCGGTAGATGCACACCCAAGCAACAAGACACCAGAGACTGACAAACAACGGGTCAAGAAACACATTGGTTCATTTCCTGCAGTTGAGTCTCACTACTGCAGGAAGAATACTGGCAGGATGTACCTGGATAGCACCCTCAATGTCAATCGCATGTACTTGATGTATGTTGATGAGTGCGAGAGGGATGGAGTCAAACCTGTGTCTGCTTCTCTCTGCAGAAGCATATTCAACGAAGACTTTAATCTCTCATTCCACAAACCCAAAAAAGACCAGTGTCTGCTGTGCAACATTTACCATGAAGAAAAGAGAGGAAATCGCTTAACTCAAGACAGGGAAAAGGAGCATGAAGAACACATCCAGAGAAAGCAGGAAATCCAGGTCAGAAAGGCTGCTGACAAGAAGAAAGCAAAGGAGAAAAAAATGATCTGTATGTGGCCACATTTGACTTGCAGGCCGTTTTACAAGTACCCCATGACCCAACCAGCATAACACATTACAAGAGAAAACTGAGTACTTACAATCTGACAGTGTTCTCACTAGCAGACAAGAAGGCCGAGTGCTTCATGTGGACAGAATCTGAAGGGCAGAGGCTAGAGGGTCTAATGAGATAGGTACCCCTATTTCTTCAATCTAAGACATAAGAGCAAGCTTTGTTTATAAATGAATATATATATATATATATATATATATATATATATATATATATATATATATATATATATATATATATGATGGTTCCCCTCATGCAGCTAGTGAAGGGTTTTCATTCTTTTAAGACACATTTCCCCCTATTTTTTAACATTTCAAATCTTTGCCAAGTCATTACGATAATGATGGAGAATTGTTAACCTACACTTGTTTTCCCCCACTACTTAATTGTTCAGCTATTTTTCCCGCTTCGGAGACTATAAGTTTGCTGAAGGTTCATTTTGAGAAGCATTTATTATTCCCCATTCACCCACTCAAGCACATACTGTCAGTTAGGCAGAATCATCTACCACTGCAGATATGAAGGCTTATCACCCCCCTATTTCTACAATCTAAAACATAGGAGCAAACTTTGTTTATAATTCAGTATTTCTTGCGGTGCGGTCATTGCAA
Organism: Conus betulinus; assembly: GCA_016801955.1. Lineage (NCBI taxonomy): Eukaryota > Metazoa > Mollusca > Gastropoda > Neogastropoda > Conidae > Conus > Conus betulinus. Next base: position 681,375 of record JADBJO010000327.1, on the reverse strand, counting down.
CGCCGGGCTGCTCTGTGGGTTGCTGGAATGGTGCTCGGTACTTGTCCTTGGAATTTATTAGTTTATTGTAATTTAGTCCCTTGCGGATTCATTCCAAGAACTGGCCCTCAGCACTTGTGTCTTAAGAGGTTATCTTTTTATATTTTCTACTTTTCACAAGAAAATGTAGCTTGTTTTGCTCTTTCATGATTTTCTTTTGCTTCTTAGGTGGCACCTTTGGTTGGTTTTTTTTGAAAACTCAGCAAACATACTATGGTATTGCACACCAGCCTTTTTCTGGTATAGCATTCTTCTTACAACCGAAAAGGCAGAGGAGTCAAATTACCACTTTCCTCGGTCACTGAGGAGAAACAATCTGGTTTCGAAATGCCGGTATCTGACCAGGAGTTATATGTTAGTGAGCTTCCTCCCCATTGGAGATATCTGACCAGGAGTTATATGTTAGTGAGCTACCTCCCCATTGGAGATTGTCTCCCGCTTCGGAGACTATAAGCTTGCTGAAGGCTC
>JADBJO010000327.1:650868-670868 GCA_016801955.1 Conus betulinus | reverse complement strand
GCTGGTGGGTATCGGGCAACAACCAGTGCCGAAAGAATGAACACACAAAGACAGAAACCTCCATCACACCTGCTGCCGATTCCAAACAACAAGTGACTGATACGAATCACATTGCGTCCACACGGCACGGCCGTTCGCTGAATCAAACAGCAACACTCACACAATTACTCCCATACCACCGATTCCAGAATTGTAAATGTGATAACTGAATCAGTTTCAGTTACATTGTATTGATCTCACCAATACCCAGTCCATTTCTAGATACTCGATTTAATACCAGAGACAGTGGTACTCTCCCCAAATAGATCACTATCTTTGATTCGAACAGATGCCAAGCCAGATACCAATACCAGTCGTAATCATTGTTGGCCCCCAGCTCCCCATAGTCCATTATCAAAACTCTCATTCAATCATAGATGATATGACTCACACTGACACATCGACGCCAACAGTTGGAAGCGCATTCGTCCCTGCCAGACCAACCCGGATCTTTGATGGAGATACCGTGCAATCAAACAAACCGTACCACTCACACAGACAAATCGCCGTTGCCATTTCCAGCACGTGCAAGTCGTTCCTGACACCAACCAATGCCTCGGGTGACTGTGAAGATGGAGTTCTGTCAAAGGGACGAGACCAGGCAGAAAGATCCAATCATCATAGCGCATCGTGCACAACAAGATTAGTGGTTCCACTGATTGTGGTGCGTTGTATTGCGTCGTGCTGTTTTGCATTGTGTATAGTAAATTGCTTTGTTTTGTATTACGTTTCATTATATTGCGTTGTATAGCATTGGATTGTGTTGAGTCCCATTATACCATATTGCGTTGTGATGTATTTTGTGTAGTATAGTACTTTTTGTCTTCTATTACATTGTACTATATTGCATTGTATAGAAGTGGGTTGTAATGGATTCCTTGATGTTTGTATTGATTGTATTCTATTGTATTGTTTTGTTCCGTATAGCATTGTATATTGTATGATATAAAATGGACTGTGCCGACATTTCATTATTTTGTATTGCATTGTTTCTTATTGTATGATGTTGAATAGTATTGCATTGTTTTGTTGTATTACATTACGATACATAGCATTGTTTAGAGATGTTTTGCGTTAAATTTCATTACTTTGTATTGTTTTTTTTATGGTATTGTATATCTTACATTCAGTTGAACTGCATTGCATAATCTAATATTTAATGGTCTTGTGTTACATGCTGCACTCTATATGAAACAGTGCATTCAGTCGAGTTGTACCACATTGAATTGTACTCCACTGCACCCCAGTTCACTGTGTTGTAATGCATTACATTCCATGCTACTGTGCTCTCTTGTATTCTAGTGCTTCAAATTACATTGTGTGGCATTACATTTGTTCCATTGCATTATAGCGCTCAGTTGTATTCCAGTGTATACCACACGTATTATCTTGCACTGTATTGTATTCCATACACACTGCATTGTACTGCGTAGCATAACATTGTACTGTACTGTACTGTACTCTAATATGTTGTATTGTGCTGTAATGGTTTGTGTTGGTTTGTATTGTGGTCACACAGGCCTGATCAGATCATTGAGTTCCTTCGTGGACAAATCTCCATTAAAAGTCTTTCAGGGTTATGTTAAGGGAGATAACTTTTTTTTTTTTTTTTTTTTTTTTTTTTTTTCATCTTTGGTCATCCATAATCTCCGTACGCTATGGTCCATTGGAGAGCAGCAGTGCATAGTGATGCGAATGCACGCAATGGCGCCTGCTTCATCAAACAGCAACTGAAAGTGTAATTCAGGCCACATTCACCGAGGCCAAAGCATCGACAGGATTATGCAAATTTGGTTGATTTACGCATTAAAGTGGCATTTCCTTTGACATTTCTCTTTGGTAGGAACCTCCTGGATGCCTAGGGTTCTTTAAAGTGCGCTGCTGAGAGATGCTACTCATAGGATATCGGGGGGCCGAAATAGCTCAGTTGGTAGAGCGACGGACTCGTAATCCAAAAAATGCGGGGTTCGAATCTCCTCCGCCGGGCCTTTTCGCTACAGGGGGATTTTTCCCTCGGAGTTAACATTAGTTCTGACTCCATTCCCCATACAGTCCTTCGAATGAGACTATAAACCGAGGTTCTGTGTGTGAACGCACACACATAACATCTTGCACACACGTAAAATCCCATCACCAACTTGCGAAGAGAAGGCCAGTTTGGCCGTTGGTATGGATGACACGTTATACATAGCATGCACCCTGCGTGAGACATTGAAAGAATGAAGGAAGTTAGGAAATCCAGTGAACGATATTGAACGATATTGACTGGATTTTACGGGAAACGACTGAATGAAGCGCCAGTTGGCAGCTCTTCAGTCGGCACTACCCAGGCAGGCAGCCGGTTGTGTAAACGAGTGTGGGTTTGTAAAGCGCTTTGAGCTTGGTCTCCAGCCGAGAATAGGCGCTATATAAGTATTCATTATTGTTATTATTATTATTATTATTAATGGTGTCCACCAAGCGATTCGCATTTGGACCACCGAGCAGACGATCATGATGGAATATAACATCGTTTTGACTGGGTACGGGAGACAAAACAGACGATGGTGGGGGATGGAAAGGGAATACAACGCCGTTCTAGTTAGATAGGGCAGACTATGGAATACAGCACTGTTTCTGCTGAATAAAGCATACAAACAGACGATGGGGAGGGAACATAACATTTTTGACTAAATGGGTTAAATGAACAAACAATGGTGACGGAAGACACACCGTTTTGAGTCCATGTATGTAGCTGCCTGGAAAGAAAGACAGTGATGATGAACAAAAAAACAACATTCAAACAATCTACATTCTAATTTAGCTTCTTTCTGTCTAATACTCTCTTCACTTTCAATGTGAACAAGACAAATGTCGTCCTGAAAGGCAAAAGCCACAAAGAAATCTTCCCGATAAGTTCACCCATAAGTTTTGTTCCCGTGCACCAGAAATAGTAACATCCTGTGATTGGTTGGCACAGCCGTTGCAATTCTACCCATCGACTGTCCGTGAAATCACACCTGTGTTTAGAGAGTGAACTTTCCGTACAAAATGAGTTCCCATCAAAGCTATCTTTAGTGCATTTCAGGGAGAAATAAAAAAACATTTGTTGTTTCTCTCTGACCTTTTATATGAAAGGCAACACTAACTTCATTTGCACAAAAGATTACGAGGGGTATAATTAGTGAAAAGGTGAGTAGCAGAGGAGGCTGAGCTCTCTCTCTCTCTCTCTCTCTCTCTCTCTCTCTCTCTCTCTCTGTGATCTGTCTGTCTGTCTGTCTGTCTCTGTCTCTCTCTCTCTCTCTCTCTCTCTCTCTCTCTCTCTCTCTCTCTCTCTCTCTCTCTCTCTCTCTCAATACAATTTATGTATATATGGGATATGCTATTAACTCAGTACTGTAAAGTATATTGTGACTGGTTCTCACCTAACTAGATGTTTACTTGCCGTTAACACTCAGGCCATGGACGGAGACGTTCGTTACCTAGCTAACAGGCACACCGTACTGTCACTGCAAAAACTATGGATTTAAAAAACCTAAATCATTTTGTCTTACGTTCTGTCACACAAACACTCTACTAGAATACAATTATTGAATCTACAATGTGCTGAAAACAAATGACGACCACTGTCAACGACATTGTGCGATCCCGAAAATACCTCGCCCACTATGAAGACTCATTTGAATTAAAGAGGCGATACGAATCCCTCAAACACTTCATGATCGTGAATATCCTGAAGCTGTAACAGCTAGCCATTAACTCCATATTGTGCTGTGATGGATTGATGTTAATCCTGTAGATAACATACGGTGACACTATGGGCTCTAGGTCAACTACCGGCTGTACACAAATCTCAGCTCTGGTCTCTGAACACCCCAGGCCAGTGTGAAGCCATGATTTCACACCCTTTCAAAATACCCAAGAGGCTTCCTTTACATGACTAGATCATTTTGCTATATTTTACTGGATAAAACGACAGGCCTGATTAAGAAATGACTAGGTTACAAGGATTCAAAACTTGTGTAAAAAAAAAAAAAAAACTGTCTTTGAGAAATGCTGGCGGGTATTCAAGAACAGCTGCCATCGAAAAAGACACAAAAAGACAGAAACCTCTGCCACAACCGCTGTTGATTCCAAACTGTATCAAAGAGATGACTTCTAATCACACTGTGTTGATCCAACCAGTAACCTCGTTCACTTGAATCAAATAGCAAAACTCACCCAAGTACTCCCCTATCACCGATTTCAGAACAGTAAACGTGATAGCTGACGTCAGTTTAGGTTATATAGTTTCAAACTCACCAATACGCATCTGATTCCTAGAGACTTCATTTAATAACAAAGACAGTGCCACATTCCCAAAATGCTTCATCGCCTTTGTTTCTGAAAGATACCCAGAGAGATACCGATACCAATTACAATTACTGCTGGCCTCCAACCCCCAGAAAGCCCTTAATTAAAAAAAAAACTCATTCAATCACAGATATCACTCAAACTGACACATCGACGCCAAAAGTGAGAGGCGTATCGGTTTTGCAACCCGAACCTCTCATGGAGCTTCAATCCAATCAAACAGAATGTGCCACTTAAACAGACAAACTGCTGTTATTGATTCCAGCACGTGCAACGTTTTCCTAGCACGAAGCAACGCCTCAGATGACTGTGAAGATGGGGTTCTGTCAAAGGGACGAGAACCATCCATGTAGAAGGACACAGTCATCATAGCGCATCGTGCACAACAGCAGCAATGGTTCCACTGATCGTTGTGTGTTGCTTTGCGTTGTGCTGTTTGGCATTGTGTAGTAGCAGATTGCTGTGTGTGTTTTTTTTTTTTTTTTATTTCATTTCACCATAGTGCGTTGTATAGCACTGGATTGTGTTGAGTCTCATTATGCTGTTTTGCGTTGTATTGTAGTATGTTGCATTTGTGTAGTATTAGTTTGCGCTGTATTGCATGCTATTACATGGCATTGTATATGACTGGGTTGTGCGGAATTCCATTATTTTGTATTGCATGCTGCTACATGGCATTGTATATGACTGGGGTGTGGGGAATTCGATTATTTTGTATTGCATGCTACTACATGGCATTATATATGACTGGGTTGTGGGGAATTCGATTATTTTGTATTGCATGCTACTACATGGCATTGTATATGACTGGGTTGTGGGGGAAATCCATCATTTTGTATTGCATTGCGTTACATCTGGCTGCATTGTAATGTACTAAAATTCTGTTTTGCATATTGCTTTTTCACGTGTCTCATAGCATAGGACTGGTTTGCATCGTTTCTTTTACATTGCAATGCATTGTGTGGTATTCTGTTGTGTTATGTTGAATTGTATAGTAGTACTGCTTTGTGTTGTACCATATCACAATATATTGCATTGTGTAGGATTAGACAGTGTTGAAATCCTTTATATTGTGGTGTGTTCTGTTTTATTGTTTTAGTGTTGCATATCATTTTTTTTTTATTCCACTGCATTGCATTGCATAATTTATACATAATGTTATTATATTACATTGTATTCACGATGAAATGCTGCATTCTGTCGTGACGTATCACACTAAATGTATTTTGAGCAAAGACAGTTTCCGATTCCGGGTTATTCATGTTCCTGTATGTTCTGACTCGGAATCTAATGAAAGTTACCTGAGTGAAATTTTCGGCCAGCTACTGCTGGTCTTCATTAGCCCAGACTGACTGGTAGTTGTGGTGGGTGTTAGTGTCCTCTGAGTTGTCATCTCTGGTGGAATGATTGGTGTTCAGCACACACTTGTTAATGGGGGCCAGGTCATAGCCACAGTCTCTGTTCAAGTTGATGAAGACCAGCAGTAGCTGGCCGAAAATTTCCCTCAGGTAAATTTCATTAGACTCTGAGTCAGAACATACAAGAGCACACTAAATGCATTCCATTACATTGTATCTCACAGCAGTGTGTTGCGCTCTGTTGCATTCCACAGTGTGTCGCACTGCGTTGTCTTGTGTTTCTGTTGTCTGTGTTGTATTGCATTGCTTTGTGTTCTGTTGTCTGTGTTTTATTGCATTGTTTTGTGTTCTGTTGTCTGTATTGCATTGCTTTGTGTTCTGCTGTCTGTATTGCATTGCTTTGTGTTCTGTTGTCTGTATTGCATTGCTTTGTGTTCTGTTGTCTGCTGCATGGCATTGCTTTGTGTTCTGTTGTCTGTGTTGTATCGTATTGCTTTGTGTTCTGCTGTCTGTATTGTATTGCATTGATTTGTGTTCTGTTGTCTGTATTGTATTGCGTTGCTTTGTGTTCTGTTGTTTGTGTTGTATGACATTGCTTTGTGCCCCGTTGTCTGTATTGTATATGGCATTGCTTTGTGCTCTCTTGTCTGTATTGTATTGCATTGCTTTGTGTTCTGCTGTCTGCACTGTCTTGCATTTCTTCTTTGTGTTCTGTTGCTCCGCATTCATTGTGTGACCTTGCATCTATTGCATTCTATTGCACTTCATTGCATTGGTTTGTATTTTCACTGTACTGTAATGTATTACATTGCCTCGTATTGTATTCCATTCTACAATACGTATTGCATTGTATTGTACTGTACTGTATTGTGCTGTCATGCTGTATTGGTTTGTACTGTTTGTCACACAGATCTGACCAGCGTGTTGGGTCCCAACGTGGCCTGGATCCCATTCGAAATTTTTGGGCGATATGTGAAGTGGGATAACCATTGTCTCTGTTCTGTTTGTTGTTAATGTATCTTCTCGCAGAACAGATAGCGCACGTCTTGAAAATTTCCTATGTGTATTAATTCCAGAGAGAGTCAAGGAAAGATGGACAAGAGCAGCTACACTGTGCTCGTGCTTCCAACGGCCTTGTTCTTTATCAAGGTGCAGTTTTCCTCAAAAGGACCACCACTCACACATTTACCATATATACTTCTATTGTCATACCGTAGGGTGCCATTGTGGACCTTTGGATGATCCCGCTTTTTTTTTTTTTTTTTTTAAATATTTTTACAGCTAATTATAATAAATCATGGGCAACAGAGTACAGGTATTATAGCCACCCTGGAGTGTAGAGTATTCGTAATTTTTGTCGACCAGCATCAGCCCCTGATTCTCTGCAGGGTGCCTTGCCCTTTGATTCGGTCAGTCACGGGAGACACCTGACTGCATCATGCACATTGACTGCATCATGCACACTGACTGCATCATGCACAATGACTGCATCATGCACATCATGCACATTGACTGCATCATGCACACTCACTGCATCATGCACATTGACTGCTTCGTGCACATTGACTGCATCATGCACGCTGACTGAATCATGCACTTTGACTGCATCATGCACATTGACTGCATCATGCACACTGACTGCATCATGCACATTGACTGCTTCGTGTACATTGACTTCATCATGCACACTGACTGCATCATGCACATTGACTGCATCATGCACATTGACTGCATCACGCACATTGACTGCATCATGCACATTGACTGCATCATGCACACTGACTGCATTATGCACATCATGCACATTGACTGCGTCATGCACACTCACTGCATCATGCACATTGACTGCTTCGTGCACATTGACTGCATCATGCACTTTGACTGCATCATGCACTTTGACTGCATCATGCACATTGACTGCATCATGCACACTGACTGCATCATGCACATTGACTGCTTCGTGCACATTGACTTCATCATGCACACTGACTGCATCATGCACATTGACTGCATCATGCACATTGACTGCATCATGCACATTGACTGCATCACTTACACTGACTGCATCATGCACATGACTGCATCATGCACACTGACACATTGACTGCATCATGCACATTACATCATGCACATTGACTGCATCACGCACAATGACTGCATCATGCACATTGACTGCATCATGCACACTGACTGCATCATGCACATTGACTGCTTCATGCACACTGGCTGCTTCATGCACACTGACTGCTTCATGCACACTGATTTCATCATGCACATTGACTGCATCATGCACATTGACTGCATCATGCACATTGACTACATCATGCACACTGACGGCATTATGCACATTGACGGCATTATGCACATTGACTGCATCACGCACATTGACTGCATCATGCACATTGACTGCATCATGCATATTGACTGCATTATGCACATTGATTGCATCATGCACACTGACTTCATCATATACATTGACTGCATCATGCACATTGACTGCATCATGTACATTGATTGCATCATGCATATTGACTGCATCATGCACACTGACTTCATCATGCACATTGACTGCATCATGCACATTGACTGCATCATGTACATTGATTGCATCATGTACATTGATTGTATCATGCATATGACTGCATTATGCACATCAACTGCATGTGGGAATGAAAGGACAGAGTCTTTACTAGCTGAAATGTGACGACTTGACGTCTACTACAGTTATTGGTCTTATGTTCTGTCGCACAAGCACTCCACCAGGAATGTAACTATCGATTCTGCAATGCGCTGAAAACAAGTGATGACTACTATCAACAACACTGAGCTGATCCCACCAAAGGTCATCCACAATAGAGACACAACTGATATAAAGAGACAACACAAAGGCTCATAACACTTCGTGGTTGTGGACTTTATGAATGTGTAGCATCTATCAGCTCGAGTCGCATTTTGCTCGGGACAGCTTCATCTTTCACCAGTAACTGGCTCAGAGTCTGAAAACTTGTCATGAACGAACAAGTTAACAGAAATCTCCATAGCAACCGGTGCCGATTCCAAAGATATGACCGCTACCCAACCACATGGTGTTGTTCATGCGAGTACCATCGTCCACCGAATCAATTAGAGAGCAAAACTCTCACACAAACACTGCTCAGCCACCGATTCTGAAAGTACAAACTGACAAACTGACGCTAGTTCCAGTTATATTTCTTTCCATCTCTCCAACACCCAGCCCATTTCTAGATACTCGACTTAATAGATAGACAAAATCACTCTCCCAAAAGGTATCTCCATTTTTCATTCTGAAAGATGCCAAACGAGAAACTGATACCAACTGTCAATGTTGTTGGCCCAGTACCCATCAGCCCATTATCAAAAACTCCATTTAATCACAGATAAAAATCACTCACACCGACACATCGATGACAACGGTGGGAGGCGCATCAGTCTCTGTCTGCCAACCCGGATCTCTGATGGAGACACGACCCCATCAAACTGACTGTAACACTCACGCAGACAAATTACTGTTGTTGACTCCAACACGTGCAACTTGTTCCTGACACCAAGCAGCGCCTCAGTTAACTATGGAGACGGAGGTCTGTCAATAGGACGACAACCATCCGAGCAGAAAGGGGACTGTCATATTAGGGCATATTAGTGCGTTATCACAACAACAGCAGCAGCAGTTCTCATTACGAAGAGGTCTCATCATGCTGTAACTTGTTTCTCTCCGCATAACTTACTGGGATAAAAACTACACTATGTCTAGATCAACTTTAACTGATACTAGTGATAAGAGTATCATGTATATGTATGCTGTATCGACTATGATTATCAACTAATACTCTCTCCTGTATCCTACACCTGTGTGCATGTGTGTGTGTGTGTGTGTGTGTGTGTGTGTGTGTGTGTGTGTGTGTGTGTGTGTGTGTGTGTGTGTGTGTGTGTGTGTCCTTTCGCCTCCTTGTTGTAGTTGTGTATTTGTATATGGATTTATTTATTTGTACTGGTGTGTGTATTTGTATCTACATGTATGTGTGTATATGTATGTATGTGTACATATGTGTGTATATATGTGCGTATATGTGTGTATATGTATGTGTATGTATGTATGTGTTTATATGTGTGTATGTATATATATATATATATATATGTACATATATATGTGTGCATATGTATATATTGTGTATGTGCGCATGTTACTTTCTCTCTAAACTCATAGTACCTGGTATTACTGTATTGTCATTATAATGTTCTGTATTCGTCTTGCTTATTTCTTTGTTTGTAACTGAAAATGAAAAATAAACCTCCTTGTAACTACTTTTTTTTTTTTTCACTCACTCATTCAGAGTAATGCATAAAGATAAACTTTTTTTTTTTCACTCACTCATTCAGAGTAATGCATAAAGATAAACTACCAGATTGTAACAATTGTATTCATTGTTCATAACTACACATTTATATATTAGTACATGTACTGGACATGCTCATGTCAAATTGCTTGTTAAATCCATGTCAAAGGATGAGTGCGTAAGGAAAGAGAGAGTGAAGGAACAGGAATAAAACATATATTAAAAAAAAAACAGCAGCAGTTCTGTGATGCTTTGCATTGCAATAGCTTACTGTGTGTTGTATTTCTCGGCATTCCATAGCACTGCATATTGTCAAATTGTGAAATTCGAACACAACTGGTCTTGAAAGAGTTAAAAGCACAGAGACAGAATCCTCTATTACAACCGTTGTTAATTCCAAACTACATCGAAGAAATTACAATCACATAGGATAGTGTCGATCGAGCCAGTACCCTCGTTCACTGAATTCAACAGCAAAACTCACACATGTACTCCCCTACCATCGACTCCAAAAGCGTGACAACTGTCACCAGTTCCAGTCATATTATGTGGATTTACCATACCGAGCACATTTCCGAAAGTTCAATTTAATGTCAGAGAAAATGCTACTCTCTAAAAACATATCGCTAACTTTGACTTCGAAAGATGCCAAGGGAGATATCAATATCAATCGTGGTTATTGCTGGCTCCCAGTACCTAACCAGTCCATTACCCAAAACCTCATTCAATCACAGATGAAATCACTCACACCAACATGGACGCCAAAGGTGGAAGGCTTATCAGTCTCTGTTGGGACAGGCCAGATCTCTGATGGAGACACGATCCAATCAGCTAGACTGTACCGCTCACACAAACTAAAGTACCGTCGTTGAGTTCAGCACGTGCAACCAGTTCCTGTCACCAAGCAACGCCTTAGGTCACTGTGAAGCTTCGAAGATGGAGTTCTGTTAAGGGGATGCGGACCATCCATACAGAAAGACACAGTCATCATAGCACATCGTGCCCAACAACAGTGGTAACGCACTGCGTTGCATTGCATTATGTAGCATGGTGTTGTATGAGACTCCTTTGTGTTGTATTCAACTTCACCCTATTGCATTGTGTTGGATTAGAGTGTGCTAAATTCCATTATGCTGTACTGCATTGTATTGTACACCATTGCACTGTGTCATGTTGTGTTCTATTGTGTTATAGTGCTCTGTGTTAGGTTGGATTTTGTTGAATTCTAAGAGAATGTATTGCATTGCATTGTGTTGCCTTATATTCCATTGCATCGTCGTATTGGAGAGTGTTATTTTCAAAGGAATCATATCACACTGTAGTGACCATGGAATATTGGAACCAATTCTGCTGCATTGCATTGAATCGTAATTGCACTGAAGTTAGATTGTACCGTATGCCATGGCAGTGTATTCTGCTGTATGGTACTCTATGGTATTACATTGTATTATTGCATTTCACGGTATTTAATTTCATTGGCTTTAACGCCAACGTATTGTATGTATTTCAGTCAGCTGTGTCGTACCAGAGTGTATTATGCATAATTCTGACATTATGTATTAGACCGCATGATATTGCCATAGCATTGTATTGCATCGTACTGAATTATACTGTGCTGCACTGTACTGTAAGACATTGTACTGTGTTGTATTGTACTGGTTTGTATTGGCTGATATTGTCTTCTCACGACAGGCCAGGAACGGCGCACTGCGTTCCACCGTGGGTCGAACCTGAGTCCTAGTCCTATGTCTTTCGTCATGACGTTAACAGAATTACCACTTTTTATGGTGTTTATTCCTCTTTATATCCTGCTGGCTATGTCCCGATTACATAGCACATGGAGAGCAGCGCATATGGAAAAGCATGCACTCAGTGACGCCTTTTGACAAAAGTGAAACGAAAACTATATCTGTCACAGCAGATTGCTCTGGTCAGAATTCGGGCGTTCTCCCATGGGAGAAAGCGTCGTCATAACTGCGAATATTTTTGTTTGTTTTTGTTTATTTTCTCAGATATTGAACTGGTTTTTTTTAAACACTTTGTTTTTGCAAGGAACAATCTCCTCTCTGTTTTAAGATGCTGAATGCAGCTGGCCAGAGCACCACAATTTATCGTCTCATTAAAAATTGTGTGTGTGTGTGTGTGTGTGTGTGTGTGTGTGTGTGTGTGTGTGTGTGTGTGTGTGTGTGTGTGTGTGTGTGTGTGTGTGCACGCGTGCGCGCGCTCGTGCGTGTATGCATTTCTCTTGTGTGTGTGTGTGTGTGTGTGTGTGTGCGCGCGCGCTTGCGCACGTGCGGGTGTGCGTGCATTTGAGTGTGTGTGTGTGTGTGTGTGTGTGTGTGTGTGTGTGTGTGTGTGTGTGTGTGTGTGTGTGTGTGTGTGTTGTGTGTGTGCTGTGCTGTCTGTATGGATGGATAGATAGACAGACAGATACATACACACATACATACATAAATACATACATACATACATTCATGCATAGACAAATGAACAGATACGTAGAATGAAATGATGGACGGATGGACGGACGGACGGACGGAGAGAGAGAGAGAGAGAGAGAGAGAGAGAGAGAGAGAGAGAGAGAGAGAGAGAGAGAGAGAGAGAGAGAGAGATGTTAATAGATGTATGTATGTGTGTGTGCATGCACGTATGTCCGTATGTATGTTAACGCGTACATACGCTTGCACGTATGCACGCATGTGTGTGTATATACATGTGTATATATATATATATATATATATATATATATATATATATATATATATATATATATATATTATGTAGGTATTACGTGGGTAGGTTGGTAGGTATGTATGAATGCATGTATATATGTACGTACATATACCGTGTAATTAAAAAATGTGTATATATACATGTGTGTGTGTGTGTGTGTGTGTGTGTGTGTGTGTGTGTGTGTGTGTGTGTGTGTGTGTGTGTGTGTGTGTGTGTGTGTGTGTGTGTGTGTGTGATTCATTTAACGTCTTTCCACTAATCGTGATTAGACGAAAAAAAAAAAAAAAAAAGAAAGAAGAAAAAAGAAAAAGAAAAAGTGTATGAGTAGGAGGGTAAGACTTGTGCATGTCTAAACTATATGGAGTTCTACATATTCATGTACGTATGTATACATATGGATGCTTAGGCGTGGAAATGTAGGTGTGTATTTGAATGTAGGAAGAATATATAGCTACACGATTATAATAGAGAAAAAAAAATCAACAAAATTATAAACATCGCCCCCCCCCCCTCCCCTCACCCCATCTCCTCTTCTACCCCTCCATCACTTCCGCATTTAAAAAAAAAGATTATAGATAGTGACCAATTGGACTGTTCTCTAGACTTACAAAAAAAGTGATAAGTCAAAGCTGGTGAATCGAATATACTGAGCGAGTTATTCTGCGATAAAACTGGAATGAATATCTTCAAGCTTTGACATGAAAGAATGTGATTAGGAGATAGTTTGCATCCACAAATGCAAACTACATTTTTGACATATTTTGTTTTGAAAGCATCAAGTTTCCATCTATACATTAAGGAAAGTAATTTTTAGTCGTTATAAAGTTATCTTTTATATTTTGAATATTAAAATGGTCTTGGTCGTTTTGATGTTTCATTTCATTTTGGAAAACATTCCAAATGTGCGACATTGTAATGCAATACACTCTCTTAGAATTCAACAGTATCCAAACTAACACAGAGCACTATAACACAATAGAACACAACATGACACAGTGCAATGGTGTACAATACAATGCAATACAACATGATGGAATTCAGCACACTCTAATCCAACACAATGCAATAGGGTGAAGTTGAATACAACACAAAGGAGTCTCATACAACGCCGTGCTACACAATGCAATGCAACGCAGTGCGTTACTACTGTTGTTGGGCACTCTCTCACACACACACACACACACACACACACACACACACACACTCTCTCTCTCTCTCTCTCTCTCTCTCTCTCTCTCTCTCTCTCACACACACACACACACACACACACACACACACACACACACACACACACACAGAGGAGCGAGAGAGGGAGATGAAAGAGAGACAGAGAGAGATAAAGAGACATAGACAAGGACAGAGAGAGAGAGAGAGAGAGAGAGAGAGAGAGAGAGAGAGAGAGAGAGAGAGAGCAAAAAATAACAACAGCCATAAACTCCAAACACGTGGCTCTATAGAGATATCGGTCTGGGAACACATTAGCCCAAAGGACCTCCCGCCAACAGGATGCTATCTCACCTTCATGAGCAAGACACCACCAACCATTAGCGAAAACAGAGTTAAGGAAGGAAAAAAAAAAAAAAAAAACCTAGCCTGCGTCAGTAGCCACGATGGTACGCCCTCACGGGAACCTACGTTCTGAACGGATCGAACGCGGTTTGATGAGCACAGAGACAGTAAGATGACGTCATGGAACCAGAAATGGCGGTAGCCTACGCTTCTGAGCACACTCACGTCCAGTTTGGGATTCCCGATCGTCGTGAGACTATGACCCACGTCATATCACCATTAATAATCTATTTTCGTCATCATCTCACTCCCATCTCTCCTTGCTACTCACCCTCCCTCCCTCTTCCTCTTTTTCCCGTCCACTAATGAGGAGACAATGGCCATCTCATTAATGGACAGGTCAGATGGCTGGTCGGACAGCGAGTGTGTTTAGAGTGTGGGAGTGGAACGGTGTCCGGAAGAAGGACAATTGGGGTGGTGGGTGGGGGGTGGTGGTGGTGGAGATAGGAAGGCGATCGGAGGGGAGAGGAGGGGAGGGGGTACCCTCCTCAGCAGGCCACACGAGCGGTGTTTGTTTGTCTTTCATCTTCTCTGTTCCCCTGGTGGCATTCTCATTCTAGCTCCCCTAAACATAGCCACACCCAGGTTAATCCGGCCGTAGGGGCAGCAGGCTGTTCGTTGGGAGTAGTGAATGTGAAGTCGTCTCAAGGCAACCTATCAGAGGAGACACTGCACTGCTGTTGCCGATTTACTTCAGTGATGTTCACTGAGGTGTGTTCTGACTCAAGATACGCCTGATACCTGCTACCAGCTTGACGACAATAACTGCTTATTCGCAGATCCAGCGTGAATGCTCTCTCTCTCTCCTCTCTCTCTCTCTCTCTCTCTGTGGCACTGAAGGAACCGAAAATACTCACGTCTTTTATTTCATTTCATTTATGTTGTTCTCTTTGTCCTCTGATTATCCGAGGGAGAGTGCCGAAACGAAACACCTCTATTAACAAACCAGACTTATGTTCAAGCGCCAAACTCATCAGCAGGGATATGTCCTTTGTAAGAGAACATACAGATCTCATGGTGTGTAGTAAAGAGACTCGTCCCCCCAAAAAAAAGGTGAAGAAAGGTCTCCGGGTGAGAAGGTTCCTTTCTCTGAGGCTGTCTTGAAAACGTCTGTATTGACACCTCCCACTTCTAATCCTCTAAAACTATAAGAAAAGTTAAGCACAGGCCTTTTGCACACAGGGGTTTTCCTCCCTTCATTTAACATTGTTTTCTTTGTATAAGGCAAACAATGATGGATCCGAGTGAGAGTGCCGAAACCCACACATTAGAACATTAACAACCCAGGCACTCTTGTATCAAACGCGCCAAAACACTAAAATCAGCAGGGTTAACTGTCCATTTTTTGCAGAAGCATACAGACTATGCAAGATGTGTAAAATGAAAAATTCTTTTTTCAGAGTGCAAAAAAAGTCTCCAAGTGAAGGTGGACGGGATTCTTTTGGGTTTCTTCTTTGAGGGTTGTCTTGAAAACTTCCGTCACCATGTGCACTATGGAAGAAATTCTTAGCCCTCTACAAAACCTTTTTTGCTGTGGATACAAAGGCCAGTGCAAAGAGAGAGAGGCGAGAGACTTGAGAGCAGAGAGAGGTTAGACTGAGAGCGTTTTTAGGGAGAGAGAGAGAGAAGAGAGGCCAGGGTCAGGTCGGCCTAGCGGGACTAAACGAGAAGAGTTGTCGAGAGGCCAATATTGCGCGGGGTACCACTTCCACCAGCATCCAAGAAGCCGATATGACAAAAATAGCATAAGGATTCACGCCGACAATGTTTCACCACTTCGGCCTCATATTACGTTTCGCCCAGCTAGTTCGAACTGATGAGCTAGCAGCTGTCACTTCTGGCTGCGGATCTTTCTTCCATCGTCTTGGAATCTGGAATGTGTCCCAGTTCCTCTTTTTCTTTTGAGTCTCCTTTTAGTTTGTTCATGAACCCAATGATGGGTCCGACTTTTTTGGAAGCGTGTACCTGGTAAAAGTCTGATCAGACAGCTGTTCGCTGACCAGGGTCTTTGTTCTTTGGTCTTGTGTCTGTTATGGTCTGGGGTGTCTCAGCCTCCACCACAAGACATCACTCTACCATAGAGAGAGAAAGAGAGAGTGGCATCCGCTATCGGGAGAAATCCTGGCGCCTGTGTTGTTTTCGACCATGCAACGGCAAGGACCCATGGCGTGCTTCAAGACGACAATGCTCGGCTCATCTCCCGGGTGGCCGAAACCTCTTCATTGTGCCTCTCTGCATCAACAGGATGATCTTCCCGGCCGTATAGTCCCCGACCTCAAATCCCATCGATAACATCCTGGATTAGTTGGGGGACGTGTGAAGGAGAACCATCCACCTCCCAGAGAACCGCCAGGATCTCTTCCAAATGCTGCAAACTGGAATGGCAGAGAATCCCCAGAGGGGTCATCAGAAACTGGCCAACGCGATGAGGAGTCGCTGCGTGGGAATGTCTCGCCAATGGCGGTGGGCCACCACCCACCTTTGAAATGATTGTTGGTGAACTGTACAGATTTTGCGAACTTTGATTCGACCCATCTCCTCTGTTTACAAATCACCAACCGTTCATTCGATCCCAATGAAATTCATGTGTTTTGGAACTCACCGTTGTGTTACATTAAATTCTGTTCCCAATTTGTGTGTGGTGGCTTTGTGTGTGTGTGTGTGTGGGTGTGTGTGTGTGTGCTTACTTTTGTTGACTTTTTTTTTTTTTTAACATTAAGTGTCATTTCCATCTTGCCTGCCATTCAGAGAGAGGGGTCCACACCACCCCCCTTGTGGCTTCCTTGCGTCTCGCCGCTATCAAACGATCGATCCGATTACCTAATCTCGAAGATTCTCCCTTACAATGTTGTTTAAGCAATCTGTTAGTTAATACTTTTTGAACTGATTATGTTTCTGTCACTTCTGTGCATGCTTTGTGTCAAGCTGGAATTTGTTTGTATTTTCTTTGTGTCTGTTTGTTCATTTTCGTTTTTTAAAAGCTGTACCTGGTAAAAAAGTGTCGTGTGAGTGTTTGTGAGAGAGTGGTGTGAGGAGAGAGAGAGGAGAGAGAGAGAGAGAGTGTGGTGTGGTGTGTGTGTGTTGTGTGTGGTGTGTGTGTGTGTGTCGGTGTGTGTGCGCGCGCGTGTGTGTGCTTGGCTCTCTCTCTCTCTCTCTCCTTGTTTATGTGTTCCTCTCTCTCACCGCTCTCTGTTACAATCCTCTCAGCTCTCTGTGTGTGGTGTGTGTTGTGTGGTGTGTGTGTGTGGTGTGTGTGTGTGTGCGGTTTTTTTTTTTCTTTCTCTTTAACATTAAGTGTCATTCCTCCATCTTGCCTCAATCATTCAGATTCCTTCCACTCCACCCCCTTCCAGCTTCCCTTCCGATCTCGCCCCCACTATCCCATGATCCCTACCTGATCTCCTGATCTCCCTTATGTGTTGTTGTCACTCTGCCTTAATACTGCCTCCATTATGTTTCTTGGCTGCTTTGTGTCAAGCCCTTTTACTAACGATGTTTGCGTGTGTCTCCCTGTGTGTGTGTGTGTGTGTGTGTGGGTGTGTGTGGTGCGTGTGCGTGCTGCGTGTGTTGCTGTGTGTGTAGGCGGCGTGTGCGTGCGGTGCGTGTGTTGTGCGTGTGTGTGTGTGTGTGTGTGTGTGTGTGTGTGTTTGTGTGGTGTGTGTGTCTGTATGTGTATTGGCTATCTCTCGCTCTCTCTTGCTCTCTCTGTCTCTCTCGCCGCTCTCTAGTGGTTCTGCATTATCTGCTCTCTCTCCTCTCTCTCTCTTCCTCTCTCGCTCTCTCTCTCTCCCTCACAATCGGTACATGTGTGTGTGTGTGTGGTGTTTGTGTGCAAACAAAAAAAATGTGTCCCGCGCTTAGCCGCCAGCGCGTGCGTCGTGATTTAAATGCGTCTATATCAAACAAGCTTTGCCTCAATAAGACCATTGTATCTGCTTGTTCAACTGTAATCCAAACTTCATTGCAGAAAATGTCCACAAGATTACAAGATATAAACAAGACCAGTGTATCTGCTGTCAATTGTATCCAAACTTCATTGCAGAAAATGTCCACAAGATTACAAGATATAACAAGACCAGTGTATCTGGCTGTCAATTGTATCCAAACTTCATTGCAGAAAATGTCCCACAGATTACAAGATATAACAAGACCAGTGTATCTGCTGTCAACTGTATCCAAACTTCATTGCAGAAAATGTCCACATGATTACGAGATTTAACAAGACCAGTGTGTGCTGTCAATTGTATCCAAACTTCATTGCAAAAAAAAAAAAATGTCAAATAGATTACAAGATTTAACAAGACCAGTGTATCTGCTGTCAATGTGTCCAAACTTCATTGCAAAAATATGTCCACAAACTCCTAATTGAACACGTGGTACATCACAAGCTGTTCCATTAGTTTCAGTCTGGGTTTCGCGGCTAGCAACTGATGCCATACTGCTAAACCCGGACACGGTGACACATGGCTATCTGCCTTCAGTCACAGCAACATGTCTGGAACTGTTTCCTCTATTTAAAGGCAGCCTTCTATACTTTATGAAGGGCAGCATCCCATCTACTGAGTTGAATGTATATGTTCGAATCCCAAAAAAGTATCCTTCATCCAACAAACCTGTTACGGATGGATTCATGCATGCTTACTATTGTATGTGGGGGGCAGTCTTTTTGGAATTGTTTTTGAGAGCGTTTCTTTCAAGGCATGTCAGCTTATGCAATGAAATCAGCTACAGAAGTTAATTACAGAGTCCTTGAAAATGAAAAATACGTAACCTTTGACTCTCTTCTCATCCTCTCTAATCTGCTCCACTCCGTCTCTCTCCGCTCTCTCCACTGCCCTCTCCTCTCTCGCTCACTCTCTCCTCTCTTCTCTGCCGTCCTCCTCCCTCTCTCTCACCCCCTCCTCTCCATCCTCATCTCACCCCGTCTCCTCTCCTCTCTCAGCCGTCGTCTCTCTCTCCTCTCGCCTCTCTCTCGTCCCCTCTTCTCAATCTCTCTCTCCTCTCTCCTTGTCTGGTTGCCATCAAAACGAACTTTTCACAGCACCAATAGAATTTTGTTCTTTGCAAGAATGCGTGTGAAATGCCAGTTAAAGGTCCTCCATCCAATGTAGAAAGCATATTGAGCCCCCGCGCATGATAATATGATATTGTCATTTAAAACTGAAGGCAGGGACACTCAGACTGTTGTGATTCTTAGGTTGACAACAATGTCCGTCCATTCGCCTGTCTCAAGCCCCCAGCTCACAGCGCGGTGTTTAGAAAAAAACATGTCCATGTGTGACCAGTTCTACGCAACAAGAAATCAAAACATTCGTCGCAGCAGCAAATCTGTGTGATACAGACAATAGCAGTGAGTATGCATGTACCACGGCCACTAATGATAGATCACAGACACCCCAAGCTGACAGCATTACTACCACAGGCATTATGACGTACCTGAAAGACACGGCAAGGAAGATGACTGCCTGCCTGTGGGAATTGAGGGAAGAGGTGAAAGGCAGCAAACAGCAAAGAGGTCGGGAACCGAAATCTTGGCGACCCACTGTAACTATGGCTCTGTGGTAACTGTTGACAGATGTCTGGAATATCCAGCTGACAGTGACCTGTGTTCGGT
>JADBJO010000327.1:643368-645868 GCA_016801955.1 Conus betulinus | reverse complement strand
GTCGTAGATGAGTGCCTTTTGTTTCCTTGACTGCCCAAGTGGTGGATTTTGGGGATTTTCAAGTCCTCTAAAATATGTCCTCACCTGTTCTAGCTTGTGTCTGACCTGCATTGAAGGCATTGCATACTTTCAATACTTTCAATTCGATCAGTCTCATTGCTTTATTTTGAATTTCTTTCTCATTGAAGAAGATTACTCTTGGACAGTGTTGTAAGCCATAATCCATAATCAGTCAAACTGTGCACCACTGCGTGATATAGTCGACAGGGATAGCGTCGTTCAATGCCTTTAGTTGCCATTGCTTTCATGACAGACAGGCCTTATTTTGCATTTAAGGACAATATTCTCATCAAGTTTTCTAAAGGTCAGCATTCTTTCGAAGCCTGTAGCCAAATAGTGTAGGTTATCAGTTGATTCAGTTTGCAATCCATTGAAGGAGACAGGTAAAGGTGAATGCCCTGATGCCTTGTTGTTGAGAGTGCAGGTTAATGTCCAGGCTTTTGAAGGGTTTCTGGATGACAGTCTTCTGACACCATATCAGTGTTGCTCAGCTGCTGCTGAACTACCTTCGCTTCAGCATTCTTAGAGATTTTGTTGATCAGACCGAGGAATTCCGTTTCTATTGAGGTCTGCATAGCCTCTTGTGTGTTCACTGTACACAGCAGGGGAGAGAGGAGAAACCTTGAGGTGATCCCATGGAGAATTTATGGGGTGCAGACATCCAGTCTCCAAATCGTAGAATGACGATTCGCTCATGAAGTGCTGCTGTAATCCGCCGTGCAAGTATCCTGCTGACTCCATTGTCAAGGAGCAGTTCCAAGAGTCGTCAGAAGTGGACTTTGTTGTATGCATCTTCCAGGTCTGTTGCAACTGCCAGGCTTTCTTCTTCTTTGGAATTCTTCACAGATGTCATACGCAAAGTATTCGCTTTTCCCCATGTACTTTTACCTGTTCTATAATCCTCTTGATTGGGAGGGAGGATTGTCTACTTTCAAACTCGTTTCCGTCCGGCGGCCGTTTTGATCGTGAGGTGAACATGAGAAGATAAGTGGTGTCTCCTTCGTTTTCACTGTCCTAAATGTTATTTGTTTTCGCCTGAAGAAGACCCAAGAGGTCGAAATGCATTGTGTCTTGTCCTGTACTTTGCTTGTCTGTGCCCTTGACGGTAACTAACCCTCTCTCTTTCTAAATTTATCTGCATTTTCCGCCCTCAGTAACTCCGTTTTGAAACTACTTTTAAAGTCGCTTGCAAGTTTTCTATGTACGATTCGTTCCATGAGCTTTCCTACTATACTTTGTATAGTGTGTATCCAGTAGCCACTTAGCCCATAATGATCTTTTCCTGGTTTTGGCAGAGCTTTCGGGTAACCGTGTGTTCTGTCCTTTAAGATATAGCCTTATCAAACTGTCATGGTAAAGACTGAAGATACTGGTCCTGCCTTCTTCTGAGAGCTGTTCGATATCTGGATAACGTACTGTGTCTGGACCTGGAGCACTATCTTTCGCTCATTTAGCTATTGCTTCATCCAGTTCATGTGCTGTGATTTCATCATCAATGCCAGTCTGAGCTAGATATTGATTTAATTTGGTCAATCATTTCTTCTTTACCTCCAAATTTCTCTGATCAGTATGTTCCATGAGACTACAAGCGAATAGGATATGTGGGGTGGCATTGGTATTTTTTTTTTTCCTTCTGTGCGATGATTAAATTACCAGAACTGAGAGATTGTTGTGTCATGATGAAAAGACTCACAAAATTGTTGCCATTTAGTTTCTTTTGCTCATACACATACACATACGCGCGTGTAATCTCTCTCTCTCTCTCTCTCTCTCTCTCTCTCTCTCTCTCTCTCACTCTCACACACACACACACACACACACGCACGCACGCACGCACGCACGCACACACACACACACACACACACACACACACACACACACACACACACACACACACACACACACACACGCACTCTCTCTCTCTCTCTCTCTCTCTCTCTCTCTCTCTCTCTCACACACACACACACACACACACACACACACACACACACACACACACACACACACAGTGACCCATCACCCGATCTGTCCAGTAATGAAATGGTCATGGTCTGGCCATTAGCTGATGGAAAAAGGAGGAAGGAAGAAGATTGGGTGACCACGATAAGGAATGGGCCGCAGAGTGGATGGGAGGATGGAGACAGGCGGGGCTGGGGGTGGGGGTGGGGGTGGTGTGGTTGCCAGTGGTGACGAGCGTAGATCTTGCTGATAGCATGATGTGGTCTCTGATATACGAAAAAGATTTTTTTTCCCCCTTGATATTTGTATTTTGCGCTGATGTGTTGGACTGTTTAGGCTTGAAGTTGAGTGAAGTGCAGATCGTATTGACCGGAAGCCTTTTTGGATAAGTTGTTTTCTGACCAAATACTGTTTGAAGTGTTTGGCTCCGTGACTGTTGTTGTCGTTTGTGTCTTCTCTCTCCTCTCCCTCTCCTCTCTCT
>JADBJO010000327.1:628368-630868 GCA_016801955.1 Conus betulinus | reverse complement strand
TCATGGACCATTAGTCACAACGTGTCAGTAGAGCATGGACCATTAGTCACAACGTGTCAGCAGATCATGGACCATTAGTCACAACGTGTCAGCAGATCATGGACCATTAGTCACACGCGTCAGCAGATCATGGACCATTAGTCACAACGCGTCAGCAGAGCATGGACCATTAGTCACAACGCGTCAGCAGATCATGGACCATTAGTCACAACGCGTCAGCAGATCATGGACCATTAGTCACAACGCGTCAGCAGATCATGGACCATTAGTCACAACGCGTCAGCAGATCATGGACCATTAGCCACAACGCGTCAGCATTTAGTCACAACGTGTCATCATGGACCATTAGTCACAACGTGTCAGCACAGCATGGACCATTAGTCACAACGTGTCAGTAGATCATGGACCATTAGTCAACAACGTGTCAGCAGATCATGGACCATTAGTCACAACGTGTCAGCAGATCATGGACCATTAGTCACAACGTGTCAGTAGAGCATGGACCATTAGTCACAACGTGTAGATCATGGACCCATTAGTCACAACGTGTCAGCAGACCATTATCACAACGGTCACCCATTAGTCAGAATGTGTCAGCAGATCATGGACCATTAGTCACAACGAGAGAAGAGGACCCAAGACAGCGTGAGGAGGCAGCATGGATGGAGAGAAAGAGGGGACACACAACGTTACGGTTCTAACAACTCCATCGTCCGAAATCATGGATGCAGTTTAACTCTGAACTGCTCTCGTCTGTTAGGTCGTCAAGATGTTCATGTTCCTTATGGGGCCGTGTTCATCATGGAATATTAGTGAAATGCGTTAAACATCCCTTGGTATCAGTTTGTCGGGTAGCATATACGAAATCTCTTTTCATTCTTGTCACAACAGATGGGATATTTCTGTTGACATCACGAACTAGTACTTTCTTTGTTTTTGGACCATTATTCGCTCTTTCTTCCTTTGGCCGTTTATTTGTTGAGGTTTGTCACAGGAGTCGAGAGAGAGAGAGAGAGAGAGAGAGAGAGAGAGAGGAGATTAGAGAGAGAGAAGAGATAGAGAGAGAGAGAGAGAGAGAGGGAGAGAGAGAGAGAGAGATAGACAGAACAGAGAGAGAGGAGAGATAGACCACAAGACAGAGGATAGAGAGACAGAGACAGAACAGAGAGACAGAGACAAGGTAAGGTAAGTTGATGTTGCTTATAGCCCAGCCGACCGCAAAGGGCCATATCGGGGCTGGCTGTCACCGCGTTGAAGTCAACTCACAGGTCATTCATTCACACAACCCTTTAAGATACATCTTCTGAAAAACACACCCGAAATTTTTTTTAAAAAATCTTTCCACTGTAAAATCTTTAGCTCAGGAAAAAAAAAATGTTGATCTCCCTCAGAAATTCAAAGATTACATAGGCGGAACATCTCTGAACAAGGTTTTCATGGAGCCTGCTGTAAAATGTGTATGTCTCACATCATGCAAGTCCCAACACTCTAAAAAGAATATGTTTCATTGTGAGTGGTGCCTGACATGGAAAGCAGCACGGAGCTTCTTCACTCTTTATAAAAAAGGTACGAGTGGGTAAAAATATGAATGGCCGGTTTGCAGCAGAACGAAATAAACCGTTTCTTTCTTTGTGGACACCACAGGTGGAATGAGAGGAAACTCTTTTAGGTTTGGACGGATCTGAAAAAGAGAGAGAGGAGAGGAGTGTATTCCAATCCTCCTGCCCAGAGGTCTCTGACATAATCATTCACTTTAGGTTTTAGATCTGTGCAGGGACGCAGATCTGTTAGACACTTTTCCTGTTGTTGTGGCATTCATTGGCCAAACGATCAGCCATTTCATTGCCTCCTATGCCAACATGACCGGGAAAATCAATCAAGAACAATGTTGTGACCTTCCACTTTCAACGAGATTAAAAAGTTAAAAAAAAAAAAAGTGCAGAAGTTCAGGATGATTGAGGTTACGGACAGCTATCGCCTCCAAAGCTGACAGCGAGTCAGACAAATAAGATAGTCCTTGTTTGTAGATTGAGAATTTTCACTCTTCAGTGCTAGAACCAGAGCTGTAAGTTCAGCAGAGTAAACAGAAGCATCTGGTAGAATATCTGTTCTAATAACATTTGAGAAGGAGCACCAGGGCAATAGGCTGCTGACAAGCCACTCATCTTCAGACTTTTAACCGTCAGTAAATATTTTATGAAAGGAGGGGTACTTTGTACAGAGTTCGGCAAACAATGCCTTGTATGTCTAAAGACTGGTGGATTCTTTGCGAAAAAAGCGGCAAGATCAAAGCAGGGTTTCTGGTGTGAAAAAGGTCCATAGAGGCTTGTCTGGAAACTTAGAGAAGTCAGACACAACTCCTGAAAGATAGAGAAAGAGAGAAGAAGAAGAAAGAAGAAGAAGAAGAAGAAGAAGAGAGAGAGAGAGAGAGAGAGAGAGAGAGAGAGAGAGAGAGAGAGAGAGAGAGAGAAAACAGAGACAGACAGAGAGATACAGAAAG
>JADBJO010000327.1:618368-620868 GCA_016801955.1 Conus betulinus | reverse complement strand
GGTAAAATGTGATAAGCGCTTTGTATTGTTTCGCCGGCATACCATATTTGTATTCACATATTCTTCTGTAGGCTAGTTGCTATTGCAGAGACAATGTTTTCAATGTTCTGAATTTTTTTTTCCGTGATTGACAGAGATTTGTTAAGAAAGATCAGTTTGATGCCCTTCTATTGCATACTTTTACTTTTAATTTGATCAATGCTGGCCCTTCCGAACGACAATTGCGTGATAAACATGAGAAAGACAGTGGTCTTCAACAGAATAACTTCCCTGCATTAATGTCCACGCAATCTCTAACTTATTTAGTAAAAAAAAAAAAAAAAAAAAACATACCTCGAACTAAGTGTTTGCAAACATCACGAATGTGTGATTGCCATTATCATTCATTGTCAGCGATAAGGACCACAGGACGATGTTCACCGACTCCTTCAACTGGGTGTGTTTATTTTGAGGCTCAGAGTGAGAAATTTTCGTTGGTGTGTTTGTCTTGTTGTGAAGACCACTGTTTTTTTTTGTGTGTTTTTTTTTGTTTTTTTAATGCGGATTGAAGGCCATGTATACACCATTCTGTTGAGCTATAATGGTGACACCGTTCTGAAAAGTCGCCTATGCCCTGCTGTAGTGGTGATTGTTCAAAGTGGATTCATGCAGAGACAGTGAAGAGAACTGTTTTCAGGAAATGGAGACAGATAAGCTCATCAAGAGAGAGGGAGAGAGGAGAGAGAGAGAGAGAGAGAGAGAGAGAGAGAGAGAGAGAGAGAGAGAGATCAGATACTAAAATACTGGTGAAAATGCCAGGTCTTAATGGATGCTATACGTTTTAGTTTGTTAGAAAGCAAAACTCTCCCTCCCGCTTCTCCCTCCCCATCCGGCTCCCCTCTCTCCTTTCCCTCACACGCACACCCCACTAGCCCCTTCCCACTAAAACCCTGCCCCGTCCCCCACTCACCCCACCCCATAACCACTCCTGCCTACCCCACCTTTATCTGGCGGTGACAGGAGAGTTAATGACATCCATTGGCGGGCACCAGTGGCAATAGAAAAGTTAATGACGTTCATTATTGGGCACCGGGGGGTAATAGAAGAATTAATGGCGTCCATTTTAGGGGCACCAGCCTAACAATGCCGTCTCAGATGGGTACATTCATAAGCTTGATTTTTAATTTGCTTCTTTTCATTGAAACTTTCTTTGCTTTTGTCTCAGACAGAGGAGAGACAGAACTTGAAAGAGACAGTTGCGAGCCTGTGGAAAGGGGAGCACAAGAACGATTTACCTCCACACGGGGAAGTGATACCTCCGCCCCAGTCTGTGTCTGTTCCTGGTTGCTTGTTTGTCAGACAGAGAAGAGAGAAGAGAGCACCATGAAAGAGATCGTCAGCGAGGTCGTCTTCAGGAGAGCGACCTTCATTTTCTCGTTTTGCCTCAACCAGGTGAGATTTGTTTTTCACCACAACCAGGTGAGCTTTGTTTTCACCACAACCAGGCGGGCTTTTTTTTTTGTCTTCCACTCAACCAGGCGGACTTTGTTTCACCTCAACCAGGCGGGCTTTGTTTTCACCTCAACCAGGCGGGCTTTGTTTTCACCTCAACCAGGCGGGCTTTGTTTTCACCTCAACCAGGCGGGCTTTGTTTTCACCTCAACCAGGGGGCTTTGTTTTCACCTCAACCAGGCGAGCTTTGTCTTCACCTCAACCAGACGGGCGTTGTCTTCACCTCAACCAGGCGGGCTTTGTCTTCACCTCAACCAGGCGGGCTTTGTCTTCACCTCAACCAGGGCGGGCTTTGTTTTCACCTCAAATCAGGCGGGCTTTGTCTTCACCTCAACCAGGCGGGCTTTGTTTTCACCTCAACCAGGCGGGCTTTGTTTTCACCTCAACCAGGCGGGCTTTTTCTTCACCTCAACCAGGCGGGCTTTGTTTTCACCTCAACCAGGCGGGCTTTGTTTTCACCTCAACCAGGCGGGCTTTGTTTTCACCTCAACCAGGCGGGCTTTTGTTTCACACCTCAACCAGGGGGCTTTGTTTTCACCTCAACCAGGCGGGCTTTTGTTTCACCTCAACCAGGCGGGCTTTGTCTTCACCTCAACCAGGCGGGCGTCACCTCAACCAGCGGGGGCTTTCGTTTCACCTCAACCAGGCCGGCTTTTTTTCACCTCTCACCAGGCGGGCTTTGTTTTCACCTCAACCAGGCGGGCTTTCGTTTCACCTCATACAGGCGGGCTTTCGTTTCACCTCCCTCAACCAGGCGGGCTTTTTTTCACCTCAATCAGGCGGGCTTTCGTTTCACCTCAAGCAGGGCGGGCTTTGTTTTCACCTCAACCAGGCGGGCTTTCGTTTTCACCTCCCAACCAGGCGGGCTTTCGTTCGCCTCAAGCAGGCGGGCTTTCGTTTCACCTCAACCGGGCGGGCTTTGTTTTCACCTCAACCAGGCGGGCTTTCGTTTCGCCTCAACCAGGCGGGCTTTGTTTTCGCCTAAATCTGTTGGTTCGCTTGCGTCGTT
>JADBJO010000327.1:590868-600868 GCA_016801955.1 Conus betulinus | reverse complement strand
TGTGTAACTGTTTTGTACTTTCTTTGACATTTACTTTATTGAAGAGACGGATATATAAAAAAAAAAAAAATCCAACTGGTGCTTATTCCGTTTTCCCCTCCCCTACATTGGTCCGTTCTTTTTGTTATTCTCTTCTGTATCAGTCTGTATGCATACTTCTTTGTGTGCATACTGTCTATTTGGAGAGAGAGAGAGAGAGAGAGAGAGAGAGAGAGAGAGAGAGAGAGAGAGAGAGAAGACAGACAGACAGGCAGACAACCAGACAGACAGACAGAGCCAGAAAACAAGAGACAGAGACGGAGAGCAGAAAGAGAGAGAGAGAGAGAGAGAGAGAGAGAGAGAGAGAGAGAGAGAGAGAGAGAGAGAGAGAGAGAGAGAGACAGACAGACAGACAGACACACAGACAGACAGAAGGAGACAGAGAGACAGCCAGCCAGCCAGCCAGCCAGACAGGCAGGCAGACATACAGACAGCCAGACAGCCAGACAGAGATACAGCCAGAAAACCAGAGAGAGAGAGAGAGAGAGAGAGATTGAGAGAGAGAGCGAGAGAGAGAGAGAGACATACAGACAGACAGAAGGAGACAGAGACAGACAGCCAGCCAGCCAGCCAGACAGGCAGGCAGACATGCAGACAGCCAGACAGAGAGACACAGCCAGAAAACCAGAGAGAGAGACAGAGAGAGAGAGAGAGAGAGAGAGAGAGAGAGGTGCATATATGCACTCATTTCAGAATATATTGACACTCGTGCGAATCTGAAGGCACTGTAAACTTCTTCTTCCTCCTCTGCACCCAGCCGTAACGGCTGGCTGCCATCAAACGACGCCTACTGCAGAGGATATTGTAGGATGTCCGGTGATCCTGCTCAAGAAATGTTCAGGCAGCAATGCTGTATCTTGCGTGTCTCCACTTGTTATTGCTGTTCTTTAACATGGCCTGATTTCACCCCTATTTTCCCCGACGTATTCGTACCCCCCTGTTTCCTGTCTTTTCTGCCTGTTTCCTGCCTTATGTTTTGCTGTTTCCTCTCTCTTTTGTGCCTGTCTCCTACCTTATGTTTTACTGTTTCCTGTCTTGTCTGCCTGTTTCCTACCAAGTGTTTTACTGTTTCCTGTCTTTTCTTCCTGTTTCTTACTTTTTTTTAAAACTGTTTCCTGTCTTTTCTGCCCCGTTTTCTACCTTATGTTTACTGTTTCCTGTCTTTTCTGCCTGTTTCTTTTTTTTTTTTTTTTTTTTTTTTTTTTTACTGTTTCCTGTCTTTTCTGCTTTGTTTCCTATCTTATGTTTTACTGTTTCCTGTCTTTCTGCCTGTTTCTTACTTTTTTTACTGTTTCCTGTCTTTTCCGCCTGTTCCTTACTTTTTTTTTTTTTTTTAAACTGTTTCCTGTCTTTTCTGCCTGTTTCTTACTTTTTTAAAAAAAAACTGTTTCCTGTCTTTTCTGCCTGTTTTTTACTTACTTTTTTTTTTTAACTGTTTCCTGACTTTTCCTGACTTTTCTGCCTGTTTCTTATTTTATGTTTTACTGTTTCCTGTTTTTTTTTTCTGCCTGTCTCTTTCCTTTGTTTACTGTTACCGTGTACCTGTCTTTCTGCCTGTTTCATACCTTATGTTTTGCTGTTTCCTGTCTTTTCTGCCTGCCTTTTTTTTACTTTTTTAAAACTGTGTTTCCTGTCTTTTCTGCTTATTTCCTACCTTATGTTTTACTGTTTCCTGTTCTGTCTGTTTCTTACCTCTTGTTTTACTGTTTCCTGTCTTATCTGCCTGTTTCCCTACCTTATGTTTTACTGTTTCCTTTCTTTTCTGCCTGTTTCTTACTTCTTTTTTTTTTAAACTGTTTCCTGTCTTTCCTACCTGTTTCCTACCTTATGTTTTACTGTTTCTTGTCTTTTCTGCCTGTTTCTTACCCTTTTTACTGTGTTTCCTTCTTTCCTACCTGTTTCCTACCTTATGTTTTACTGTTTCCTGTCTGTTCTACTACCTGTTTCTTACCCCCCCCCCCCCTTTTTTTTTTTTTTTGTAACCTGTTTCCTGCCTTTTCTGCCTGTTTCCTACCTTATATTTTACTGTTTCCTGTCTTTTCTGCCTGTTTCTAACCTTATGTTTTGCTGTTTCCTGTCTTTTTCTGCTGCCTGTTTCTTTTTTTAACATTTTTTTTTTTTTTTTTTTTTTTTTTTTTTTTTTTTTTTTTTTTTTTTTTTGTTTCCTGATTTTTTTTTCTGCCTATTTTCTTACTTTATGTTTTTTACTGTTTTTCCTGTTTTTTTCTGCCTGTCTCTTACCTTTGTTTACTGTTACCTGTCTTTTCTGCCTGTTTCTTACCTACCTCTTTTTTTTTTTTTTACTGTTTCCTGTCTTTTCTACCTTTTTCTGTCTTTCTACCTGTTTTCTTCCATTTCATACGTGTTGTTACTGTTCCCTTCCATTTATGCTGATTGCTATCTTTTCTTACTGCCTTCAACCATTTTCCTTTTTTTTCAAACTGTTTTTGCTGTTTTCTGTATTCTCCATTTGTTTTAATTGTTCTCCAATTTTCTCCACTCTTTTCATATGTATTCTTACTGTTTCCTTCTTTTTCTGCCGTTACCATCTTTCTCTCTTTTTTTTTTTGGGGGGGGGGGGGGGGGGGGGGGGGGGGGGGGAGGGGGGGGAGGTATGTATCTTGTCCAATTGTTCCTGACCTTTTCCTAGTTTCCCTGTTTTTTGTGTATATTCCGACTGTTTCCTATCTGCGTATATTGTTTTCTATCTGTTCCTATTTGTTTCCTACCTTTTGTTACTGTGTTTACTGCCTTTTCATACTCTTTGCTACGTTTGATTACATCCCCGTCTCTCTCTGTCTTTTTGCCTTTCCTCTTAGAAATGTTCCCACTGTTTTTGTCTTTCCTGCTGTTTCCCGCCTTACCTACTCTTTCCTCTTTTTGGAAAAAAAAATCGTTTCTTACTCTCCATCCATATAGATATCCCTACTTTTTCCTTTCTTTTCATCCATGTTCCTATTGTTGCCTTCCTTTTACTAGAGCTTCCTAAATGTTACAATTATTTCTTATCTGTCATAAATTTTCAGACTGAATCCTACCTTTTGACACAAATTCCCACTGTGTTCTATCCTTTTGTTTGTTTTTTGCCTATTTTTCTTTCTACTGTCTTTATCTTTTCATACTTCCCCTACATATACCCCCCCCCTTTCCCTCCCCCCCCCCCCCCCCCCCCTCGCCCCTTCCTTTCCTTTTCCTGCTTACTTCTAAATTTTCCCTGATTGTCCTACTGTTTCCCTCCTATATTTCTATCTTTGCCTCCATGTTCTTCATTGTCTTATAAATTCTGACCTTATTTTCTACATTTATCCTTTTTCTGTTTTTTCTTACTTTTCTTACTACTTTTTGTTCTCCATGTTCTATTTTTTTCTGCTTTTTCTGCTGCTTTTTTTTTTTTTTTGCAAAACCTTTCCATTCCTTTGTACACCTGTCCCTTTTCATATCTTTTCCTGATTGTGTCTATTTTTTTTCACTAGTTTTCTATCTTTTCTTACGTCGGTTCCCTATTCCTAGTTCAACCAACCTTTCCTGCTTTCCCCTTCCTTTTCGTACTTTTCTTATTTTTTTACCATTTTCTTTCTTTTTTTTTTCGACCCGTAGCTACGACAAATCTTGGCTGCCTGAACCGGAAAGTAATGCAATAGTTGGTGACGCATGCGCAGTATAGGCCTACGACTTGTCGGACGTGACTCCGGCAGATGGCACTATATTCCATTGTCACGGAACATCATCACCATATTAGATTATTCTTATACACACACCGCGCGCGCGCGCGCACGCACACACTCATGTACACACATACTCACACACACACACACACACACACACACACACACACACACACACACACACACACACACACACACACACACACACACACACACACACACACACACACACACACACACACACACACACACACGTACACATATCACATCACATCACATCACATCACGTCACGTCACATCACATCACATCACATTTCCACACAATTGATGTCATTTCTAGATGTCATTGCTCGATCAGATGAATACGATTACGAGCCACAGATTTTCATCACTGAATTGTGAATGTATTTTGTCCTGTTTTTTTTCCTATGCCGTCAAAACGCAGCGCAGAACATACTCATATTTTCTTTTTCTTTTCCAGAATTGACTGATACTACATGAGTGACACGTGTTATAAAACGAATCCAAGAAACTTAACACAGGCTGAACGACAATGTGCAGTACAAAGAATATACACACAGTAGCGCTGTGTGAATAACACATGTACTTTAGTTCATGTTGTTTATACCCCAAACACTGCATGGGGGTGGAGGGGGTATGGGGCAGAGCGCGCAGCCTGAACACATGTTTTAAAATGTATGTGTGGATGGGGTGGGGAAGTGTCGTGATTGAACGATACGTGTCGAAAAATGTAAGTGTGTTGTGTGTGTGTGTGTGTGTGTGTGTGTGCGTGTGTGTGTGTGTGTGTGTGTGGTGTGTGTGTGTGTGTGCGTGTGTGTGTGTATGTGCGTGCGTGCGTGCGTGTTGCGTGCGTGTGAGCGTGCGTGTGTGTGTGTGTAAGTGTATGTGTGTTTGTTTCTCTCTCTCCCTCTCTCTCTCTCTCTCTCTCTCTCTCTCTCTCTCTCTCTCTCTCTCTCTCTCTCTCTCTCTCTCTCTCTCTCCTCTGTGTGTGTGTGTGTGTGTGTGTGTGTGTGTGTGTGTGTGTGTGTGTGTGTGTGTGTGAAAGAAACAGACAGACAGACAGACAGACAGATGGAGGAGGAGGTGTGTTTGTCAGTCTGATGTGTGTGTGTGTGTGCATGTGTTAATGAATTCAGATATAGACTCGTATCAAATGGCAAGCACGTCTGGTTTCAGAAATGATGAATAAAGATAAGTACACATGGCATCACACATTGAAAGATATATTTCAAATAGAAAAAGAATTATCGTGTGTTATGAATATCTAGCACAGAAATAATCTCGCAATTTTTCGTCTGAGAGTAAGTAGCTTTTGAAAAAAAAAAAAAAAAAAAAAAGGGGGGGGGGGGGGTGTTAAAATGTGGTTATGAGAGGATGACGTTCACCTTCTGTTGCACTGTAATGCCAACAAAGCTATTCAGGAGAACTGTTTCAAGTAGAAATCATCCTCAAGTATTCGTCATCAAAACAGTGTCAAATATTCTTGCTATAACAATGAAAGTACATTAAAAAAACTGACGACATTCGATGCTCTCGAAATGTAGATAAAAAAAAATAAATGGAAACAGCTGCAGAGTAAGGCGACTGCAGACAGAAATCTTGAACAAATATTAAATGTAATCAATAACGCTCCGCAAAAAAAAAAAAAAAAAAAAAAGTTGACAAACGAATCACAAGACAAAATCACGACGCGTTTCGACCTCTTAGGTCTTCTTCAAGCAAGGTACAAGACACCCAGGACAACGAAAATCGACGAACAGTCACTGATCTTTATCCACTACAGCAAGAAGATAGGCGTTGGATGAAAACGAGGTGTCAAGAAGGAGACAATTCAGACCTCCTGAAGTCGAGAGAGAGAGAGAGAGAGAGAGAGAGAGAGAGAGAGAGAGAGAGAGAGAGAGAGAGAGAGAGAGAGAGAGAGGGGGGGGGGGGGGGGGGGGGCTTTACTGGCGTTTTTTGAACAGGCAGATTAACCTTCATATCATCGTCCGAAAGTGTTACCGTGGCGTAAAAATCCACTGGACGGAATCCACAGGACGAAACTCCCACAGTCCTTACTTGTCATACCTTAGTCAGAAGGCTGGAATCCACAGGACCAAAGTCCATACCCCATATTTGTCATACCCTTAGTTAGAAGGTTGGAAGTCCACACTTCGTACTTGTCATACCTCAATTCAATGTTTACCGTCCCATCATCGAATAACCCCAGGATCAGTTAGTGAAGTATTACAGAGTCACCTTTCTGTGGTATGACATAATGAAGTGCAGCCCAACTATCTCTTTTTACTGTCTCAACTTGCCCTGAACTGAATTAAGTGACCAGTTACAAATGGATGGGATGGGTGGACAGAGAGGGTTTTCGAGCCATAAGAGCCCGACACTACGACTGATTCAAACTGGCGACCGACAGGTCCGTAGCTGATCGCGCTAACCAGTCGACGTGAGGGTCTCTGATGTTTAATGCTTCTAATGTCCCTGTGTCTTGTGTGTAAATTTGTTGTTATTGTTGACATCTCCAGAGGTAGGCGGTGCAGTCTTTACTGCAATGTTAAACCTGGTACTAACATGAACAGACGAAGGAAAAATGTCCCCCAAATGTCAACGGGTGGGAGTCTTCATCAGTAAAAAAAAAAAAAAAAAAAAAATGAAAAATGAAAAAAAATGATGATGATGATGATGATGATGATGATAATAATAATAACAATAATAATAATAATGATAATAATAATAATAAAATCACTTGAAAAAGAAAAAAAAAAATCTTCACTGCATAAGAGGTGACTTGAGAGTGTCGAGGACTTTGCCGGAGATCATTACCGGCTAACGATGTTTGACACTGGAGATCCTGGCTGTCAGTCTGCCCGCCATTTGTCCATCGATCGTCCCTGTTCCGGGAGATGGCAAGCATCCGTGGCTCGTCGGACGCCTGGGCCGTAGGGATACCCATAGCTCTTTGTTCTCTCTCCGGGCAGATGGCCGCTGTTGTTAATTCGGTTGTTAATTAGGTTGTTAATGAACGCTGAGAGAGCAGCAGGACACGCTGCGAGGAATATAACGGTGGGGTGTGAGTCGATGACGTCAGCGTTCACCTTACACGCCCTTCTTCGTTTGTTGTCGTTGTTGTTGCTGGGTTTTGTTGTTGTTGTTGTTGTTGTTTTTGTCGTTGATGATGACATTGTTGTGATTTCTTCTGCTGGCTTTGGTCTTTGTTGTACCTTTTGTTACGTTGATGTTATTGTAACTGTTGACGTTTCAAAACATAATGAGCGCAGGTAGAAGTCAGAGTATTGAAATAGCTGTTGAAGCAGGCAATCACTAAATGAACACAACAAAAACTGAAATCTACACCTGTCAGGACATACAGTGCGAAAAGCCAGGTGCAGGTGACTCAGTTCTCAGTCACTAGGAAAACAGTCGTGCAGGTGTGGGGGTGGGAGGAGTGATTCAGAGAACTGGGACGAAAGGGACGACGTTGGAAACATTTCTCCACCGATAGCAGTGGGGACCATTGAGTGCATATTGTAAACACAACCTTGGGCACTGAAGATGCTGATTATTGATGAGTTCTCACCCAGGAGACAAAAGCTTACTCTGGTCAGCATCAGCGGAACACTGTTATTCCCCTTGCTGTCGGTAAAGGGTTTATTGTATACATTTCAACGCCGTCCTGTTCATCTCAACTCTCCTGTTCCCCGTCCTCCATTCTCCCAACCCTGTCCAAGCCGGTCATTCAAGCCAAAAGAATCACGAAGCTTCTCCCTGTGGAGAGGAAAATACAGCAAAGTCAGTCATGTTCGCTCTAGCAACCAAACCATTCCAGCTGTATCAGAAGAACCAGTCAAGAGTCTTGGGTGCTGGTATGATGACTCCTTGAAAGACACAAAGAGGGGAGAGGAAACCAAACAATGGCAGAAGAAAGCCTGCAGATAATAGACCATTATGGACTCCTTAGCAAATAGAAGGTCTGGTGGTTGCAGTTCATGCTCATCCCGAAGCTTTTGTGGTCTTTACTGATACATGATATCAGCAGCGGCACTGTGGAAATACGGAGATCAAAATCAAGTAAACAACACAAGGAAACGGCCGGGTGTCCCACTGGTCTCAATGACGTTGCACCATACTGCCGCCAAGCAAAGCTGAAGCTTCCTCTAAAACCCATCCTCGAGGAATACAAAGTGGCTAAAGCAAGGTTCGGGAGGTAGTGGACAAGGAAGTGGATACCCTCTAGATCAGGGAAATAACAGGTCACACACACATACCAACAGTTAGAGGCTGGGATCAACAGAAATGGAATGGCGGTCAAAAGCAAAGTGGAAAGTAAAGAGAGACATGGTAATGGAGGAGCTGAAGAAAGAAGAGGACGCGAAGAGAATCCGAGTGGCAGTCCAGCAAGGCCAACAGGGACAGTGAATAATGCTGGAAAACGCATTCCAAAGGAGTCTGGCATGGAATGACATACAGCACGTGGCACCTCTCAGAGTCAGCTTCATCCTAGGATCTGTATATGATCTCATGCCCTCGAACTCAACACTGGCCAAATGGGGGGCAGTCAGATGCTTCTAGAGATGTCCACTATGTCACGGTAAACGAACAGTGGAACATGTCCCGAGTTCATCCAAAGCAGCGCTAAACCCCGTGGACCCACAACTAAGCGTTCAAGGAGATAACACTTGAGGTAAGCACTGGCGAAGGAAGCATCACGCCACCAGGAGCTCCAGCAACGGAACTCCACATGACAGGAGGCCACGAAGCATGGTCTGGAATAGCTGTGACATCAAGAGCATGGAACAGATGTCTTGGAATGCACAGTGGACCTTACAGGGTCAGAACCATCCAGAGATCATCAGGAAGAGCGGCATCAGGCGGGATGCTGTCCTCCACTTATAGTCATCAAAGCAAACAATTCTGATCGAACTTACTGTGCAACAGGAAAGTAGAATAGAGCAAGCTCATATTTGCAAGCCAGAAGCGCGCACGCACACACGTGCACACACACACACACACACACACACACACACACACACACACACACACACACACAACACACACACACACGCACGCACGCACGCACGCACACACACGCACGCACGCACGCGCGCGCGAGCGCGCGCGCACACACACACACACACACACACACACACACACACACACACACACACACATACACACGTGTGTACACACTCACTCAGAGAGAGAGAACACACACGCACGCACACACACACACACACACACACACACACACACACACACACACACACACACACACGCACACACACACACACACACACACACACACACACGCGCGCGCGCGCCAAGCAGCATCCATCGAGAGTGAGAACAACAACAATAAACCATTGTCCTTTCTCCCGGGTAAGGGTTTATGCCAGTATTGATTTTGCAGAATCTGTGACGAGGACTTAGACATGCCCACTTCAGCCACAGTTTTTCTGCGTCACCCTCAGCTTTGTCGGGTTGTGAGCCATCGAATAGTATGAGGAAAACTTGTCGTCAGTCTACAGAAAATCATCAAAGGTCTAATGTCTTGGCTGATGTTTTCCTTTTCTTTTTTTTCTTTTCTTTTCTTTTTTTTTTTTTTTTTTTTCCTTTTTACCTTGTAACATAGGTACTGTTTTCATCGAAAATGGTTCACACCACTGTGACTACAATATAATCAGGTTCGTGTAACATTTACTTCGATACCACTTCTTAATACAACATGTGTCAATCTTGAGTTTTTGTCATAAATGATGAAAATCCAATGCTGTTTGACATTTTAAAAACCAGTTCATATGGTCATATTATGTATCGCATCAAAAATTTAAGTATGCACATTTCTAGCACAAAAAGTCGATAGTTCTTGATCTGCCTAGTATATTGATAAATCACCATGCCAACTTCAGAAAATATCAAATTTTAAAAACATGTGTTTATATAGAGACCAAGAACCGTGGCGAAGTGGTTAGCGTCGCGGGCTCCCGGCTGGGAGGTCGTGAGTTCGATTCCCATCAGAGCCATGTGGGATTTTACTGCCCCGACCCGGCTCCTCCCAGAGTTGAGTTTGCTACGGGCTCAGCTGGGAAGACTGGGACCGCACAGTCGAGTTTCATCCACCAATTTTTCTATCCAACACTGCAGGTGTCTGAATTTCTCGGGCCTGGTTGACGCCAGGATATATTATGAAAATAAGCGTAGTGTACAGCTCTGTCATGCAGTCTCAGACCGGAACGGAAATCCGTAGCATCATTAAATGCAGAAGTGTCAGATTTAAACAATGC
>JADBJO010000327.1:573368-583368 GCA_016801955.1 Conus betulinus | reverse complement strand
TGCGAGCGAATGTTGAAAGATTTGACTGCGAAGAAGTTGGGCGTGAATGAGGTGGAATTTGACAGAGCGCATCGTTTAAAATGCTAAGCGTGACTCTCCCCATCATCATTGCCAGATGCTCCTCGTATAAGGACAAGGTTCGTATTTTAAAGGCTAAGACAAACCTAAAGGGAACAAACATCTTTGTCGGTGAGGATTTTACTAATAGAGTCCGCGACATCAGACGGAGGCTCACTCCTCATCTGAAAGAGGCGAGAAACAACGGGTAGAGGGCCACGATGGTGTTTGACCATTTGCTTGTTGACGGCAAGAGGTTCGGTTTCGATGTTTCCGGTGAGCTAAAAGAACTAAAATAGGGTTTTGGCCGGTCCTCTCGCGATGTTGTAGACACTAATTCAAATGGGAGAAAAAGACTGCTTTACACCGGTGGAAAGACTGGCCGTTCCGGACTCTGCCGTGCGTGACTCGACCCGTTTAGCACGTGATGTTGACGACAGTGTGGTGGACGGCTTGAGCGTTGGCACTGGCAGTTACATGAATTCGTTTCACGGTTTGAAAGATAGGCGTTTGAATTCTGATTCTTCTAAATATAATGATGATGTGAATAGCAATGTCAACATATGTATGGAAAATATTGTACTTGAGAATAGTCATAATAACAGAGGTCTGGACGTGCCTGTATGTAAGAATTTCTTCAAGCTACTCTCTCATGGAATGTTAATGGTTTACTCTCAAAAGTTACTGACAATGCATTTGTTTCCTATGCCTGTGGTTTTGATTTTATTTGCTTTGGAGAAACTTTCCTTGAATCATTTAACATGGACGTGTTTGTCGGGTATAAAGCATTTGTTAAACCTGCCGTAAAGCTGTGTTATCAGGGGAGACGATCTGGAGGGGCTCGTTTGCTTAATAAAACAAGAATTTGTTCCCTTCGTATCTTATGTAGATGTTGATTGCTCTAATGTGTGTGTCTTCTTAATCAAAAAAATCGCTTTTTTTGGGGACATTGAAAAATATTGCTTTGTCTGTGCGTATATCCAACCTGAAGGTTCTCCTTTCTACACTTCTTTTAATGTTGATAATGGTATTTCCATGTTGGAGGAATGTTTGGCAGACTGCTTGTGTTCACTGGGTGACATTGATGTGGTTGTGTGTGGCGATTTGAATAGCAGGACGGCTAATTTTTCTCCTGACTTGTCTTCTGATGTTTTTGATTCCTGTTTGCAAGTGAAAAGTCAGCCACCTTGCACAGACCGTTCTTCTCATGATAACATATTGAATAATTATGGTAAGTTATTGCTAAATCTCTGCGTTGCTTTTGATTTGTGCATTATGAATGGTGTATGTCAGGGCGACCGCCATGGTTGCTATACATACATAACAGACAGCGGAAGCAGCGTGAATGATTATTTCCTAGTATCTAAAGACTTTTTCTCCAGTTTTTGTGATTTGTGTTATTTGTTTGTTTCTGAACGGATCGAATCTGATCATTTACCTCTTGAATTTCACATTGACTTATCAACAGAAAATGACGATAAAACTATGGAGACTGTTGAGGCCACTGTCTGCGATAAGTTTGTGTGGAATGATGACTATGCCTTGATTTTCAGAGACAATTTGTGCCAGGCGGAAATGTGCTCAAAATTTAATGAGGCTTTCGGATTGATAAATGTTGATGTAAATAAAGCTTTAAAGGTGTTTAATGATTGTATCAAAACCAGTGCTGAATGTATGAAAAAAATATGTGCGAAGAGGGAACTGTGCTAAGAAGGATGATTGGTTTGATAATGTCTGTTTGGTAACAAAAAGAAAAGCGCTAAAATTACTGAGAGTATGGCTTCGTACTCTAGACGATGGCAACAGAGTTGAGTATGTTATTGCAAGAAGAGAATATAAAAAACCTTTTGAAGCAGAAAAAGAAAACATTCAATAGAAATTTGCTAGACGATATGATTAGATCTCTTCCATCACAGCAGGAGTTCTGGAAAACTATCAAAAGAGTTTCATTTAAAAGAAGACATCCAAAGAACAATATCTCCCTGACACACATGGTATGAGCATTTTAAGCATTTGTTCGATAAAGATATTTCAGGTGATGATGAACTTTCTGATGACACCGATGAGGGAGAGGTTGAGTATTTCAATCGCCCCATCTCTAGAGAGGAAGTTATGTTCGCCATGCGGAAAATTAAAAGTAACAAATCTGCAGGACCTGATTCTGTTATTGGTGAATTGTTTAAGTATGGTGGAGCTCAAGTTGTCGATTTTTTACAAGCTTTTTTTCATAGAATTTTTGATGATGGTATCTTCCCAGATAACTGGACAGAGTCTGTAACTTTACCAATATTCAAGAAAGGCGATGCAAACAATCCTAATAATTACAGAGGCATCTCTTTGGTTGACGTTAGCAGTAAAATATATAGCACTATCATTAACAGCAGATTACAGGAGTGGATTGAATGTAATAATATCACGGGAGAACATCAAGCTGGCTTTAAAAAGGGTTACTCTACTGTCGATCATATGTTTACTCTTCTTGCGTTTGTTCAAAAGCAATTTTCTTTAAATCGTAAATTTTATGTTGCGTTTATTGACTTTGAAAAAAGCCTTTGACTCCATTAACAGAAAGCTTTTGTGGACAGTATTACTTAAAAAACGGGGTCAAGGGGAAATTATTTAGTTGTATTAGAGCTATGTATCAAGTAGTCAAAACAAGGATAAGAAGTGGTTCCAGTCTGACAGACTTTATTAATTGTGCCGCCGGAGTAAGACAAGGTGATGTTGTAGCCCTGCATTATTTTCTATGTATATTAATGAGGTTGCTATCGAGGTTATTAACAATGGCCTTCATGGTGGACGATTTCCAGATGGTGTGTCAGAATTATATTATCCTACTGCTAGCCGATGACATCGTTCTGGTTTCAGAAACGATAGTTAGTTGGCTTACAACGTCAGCTAAATAATCTGAACAGGGCTGCCTCTTCATTAGAGCTGAAAGTGAACATGAATAAAAGCAACATCGTGGTATTTCGAAAGGGAGGTTATTTATCGGCGAGGGAAAGATGGATGTATGTATGATGGACTTGTTATACCTGTAGTGAATGTGTATAAATACCTGGGGATCTATTTTTCTACTCGTCTAAGTTTTAGCTTTGCTTGCAAAGACCTTGCATGTAGGGCAAAGAATGCTTTGATTTGCGTGATAAAAAGATTGCATGCTTTAAACAATAATTCACTTGAGTTATTCTTAAAGATCTTTGATTCCCAGATACAGCCTATTTTGATGTATGGGGCAAATTTGGGGGTTAGATAACGCTGTCGTTCATTGTGAGGCGGTGCATTTATTTGCTTTGAAGAAGTTTCTAGGTCTCGACAGGCGTATTTCTAATGATTTGGTGTATGGGGAATCCAACAGATATCCATTGTTCATTACTTCAGCCGTTAGATGTGTTCGGTATTGGTTAAAGCTTTTACACATGGATAATGGTAGATTGCCTCGTAAGTCTTATGAAATGTTATTCGAATTGGATTTAAAGGGAAAAACGAACTGGGTTTCAAATATGCGTCTATTTCTGTGTAAGCACGGATTTGGGGATGTTTGGCTGGCTCAGAGTGTTGGAAATCAAAATCAGTTTATTCGTATTTTTCAACAAAGGCTAATTGACTGTAGATGGCAAATGTGGGACGATCATATCCAGACTAGTGAACGATACAATTTGTATAGAAATTGTTCTAGTTTTCATCGTATTCAGCCTTACTTGAAATTCGATATGGACATGTATTTGAAAAGATCAATTGCTAAATTTAGACTTGGAGTTTCTGAGATAAGGACTCATTTCTTAAGATACAGACAACATAGACAAAGTGATGTAGTGTGTCCATTGTGTGGGCAAGGTGAAGAAAATGAAATACATTTTCTGTTCATTTGCCCAGCTTTAAAAGATATTCGCCAAAAAATTTATCCCACAGAAATATTATAGGCGCCCATGCTTGTTTCGTTTACAGTTATTACTTAGCTCTAATAGGTATAACGTTATCAAGAATTTAGGCATGTTTTTGTTTAAAGCGTCTAAGATCAGAGCTCTCCCTCTCTCTCC
Source organism: Conus betulinus (assembly GCA_016801955.1). NCBI lineage: Eukaryota > Metazoa > Mollusca > Gastropoda > Neogastropoda > Conidae > Conus > Conus betulinus. Next base: position 579,271 of record JADBJO010000327.1, on the reverse strand, counting down.
TGTTATCTCTCTCTCTCTCTGGTATCCACGCATTTCCGCAGCTTCTCTCTCTTTCTATCTTTGTCTCTTTGTCTGTCTGTCTGTATGTCTGTCTGTCTGTCTGTATGTCTGTCTCTCTCTCTCTCTCTCTCTCTCTCTCTCTCTCTCTCTCTCTTTCCCATTTCCACTCTCCTATCCACCCCTTCCAGAACTTCTCGCCGCCTGTCCTCCAGACTGTGTGAGTCTTTCAACTCCTTTCCGAAGATCAAAGCAAAACAAACCAACAAAACAACATTTGGAAAGAGAGAGAGAGGGGGGGGGGGGTAATTACCGCCAAGGACGCAGACAGACAGAGTACAGGACTAAACACGATACTGGCTGATGTGTCCTTGGCGATAACTAACCCCCTCTCTTTCCAAAGTTTGCTTCATTTTCCGCCCTCAGTCACCCCGTTTTGAAACAAACAAAACCACGCAAAAAGACAAATCGCTAGCCTCTCAAGTGTCACCACTGTCTGGGAGTCCACTGGCCTGCCGTTGTTGTGCCACACGAACAGTTGTGCTAAGGTGAAGCGCCTGACGTAGGTCGTGAAATAGGCCAGATGTGGGCGAGAAGAAAATCGATCGATATGGGCTTGCAGTGAAACTGTATTCCCTCTCCTATCAAAAACAGAACGGGAAAATAATCAGAGAGAGAGAGAGAGAGAGAGAGAGAGAGAGACAGACAGACAGACAGACAGACAGACAGACAGACAGACAGACAGATACTGAGACAGTGAGAGAGAGAGAACAAACAAACAGAAACTGAGACAGAGAGGTAGACAGACAGATAGAGACTGAGACAGAGAGATGAGAGCCAGATAGACAGACAGACGGGTACAGAGAAAGAGAGAGAGCACAGAAAACAAAAACTCAATGGATGTTATGAGCACCGTGTTAGTCAGTAAACCTAGAGTTAACACTAGTAAGTGTCCCTAAAGTAAAACTGTTCAAAATGCAGACTAAGGTAAAACTATGTGGAAAGTAAACAAGTGGGGTAGTCTTTGCTCCCATAAGGAAACCTAACACAGAGTAACTTTTATTCAAGACTGGCCAGCCTTTTAACTTGAATAAAGTCAGACAAATACAAAGACGAACAATCTAATGGGTGGGGGGAGGGGGGGGGGGGGGGGATTTTGGCGTGATTTTGCCCTGACTGCAGGAAAAGCGTGATTTTGGCTTGACTGCAGGAAAAAAGCGTGATTTTGGCCTGACTGCAGGAAAAGCGTGATTTTGGCTTGACTGCAGGAAACGCGTGACTTGGCCTGACTGCAGGAAAAGCGTGATCTTGGCCTGACTGCAGGAAAAGCGTGATTTTGGCCTGACTGCAGGAAAAGCGTGATTTTGGCTTGACTGCAGGAAACGCGTGACTTTGGCCTAACTGCAGGAAAAGCGTGACTTTGGCCTGACTGCAGGAAACGCGTGACTTTGGCCTAACTGCAGGAAAAGCGTGACTTTGGCCTGACTGCAGGAAAAGCGTGATTCTGGCTTGACTGCAGGAAAAGCGTGATTCTGGCTTGACTGCAGGAAAAGCGTGAATCTGGCTTGACTGCAGGAAAAGCGTGAATCTGGCTTGATTTTTTTTTTTTTTTTTACCCGTGATAGGATAACAGTGCTCACTGGCTGTCACTGGACTGGCTAAGTTAGCAGTCAGTGTCAGCAGAGGTGAGAGAGAGAGAGAGAGAGAGAGAGAGAGAGAGAGAGAGAGAGAGAGAGAGAGAGAGAGAGAGAGAGAGAGAGAGTGGCCGCTGTGCTAATATTTTACAGGAGCTGTGTTTAGGAAGTACTGTATGGGAGTCATTCTCGCCTTTGTAGTATAAAGTTTAATTGTAAATTAGGGCATTAGATCGCCAGTACAGGTGTAAACATGAAAATGAAAAGGTAAGCAACAAAAAAAAAAAAACATAAGTTTCCTGATGATTTGGAAACACCAAAAAAAAAAGTCAGTAGAAAGAAATATTGTCTAAAAGTTGAAAATGATTATTAGGAAAAGTCTCGCTTTTGACTGCTGCAGGGATTTTTCTCCGTCAAAGTAGTTGCCCCTAAGTCCCCTATGTGACAAAATAAAAAAAAATAAATAAATCAGTGTCAGACAGTGAAAGTCTACGACTGAAAGAAAATGAATAAAACAAATAGTGACTGACTGAGGTTTCAGTTAGGTGGGTGTTAGTTAGGGATGATATAAGAGTGGAAGACTGTAATTACTTACTTGTGGCCTAAAAGGGCAATATTGTTTTTGTTGGGTTTTTTTTTTGTAATAGTGTGGTCTGGTGGCCAACGTGAAGAAGAAGATGTATTTATGTGGTCTTGTTGGCCTTATCTGATTAAGTCATTAGAAGGTCTTGTTGCCCAAGGTTGAAGCCTGTGGGGTTTGTTATGTTGATTAATGTGTGCTAATCTTTCCATGAAATGTTGTTGTGAGAAAGACAAAGTGGTGAACGAAATTTCTAAAGAAAATATTGAAACTTTATCATAATTTTTTTTTTTTTTTTTTTTTTTTTTTCAAAAAAGGGGAATACATAAGAACTCCAAAGGGAAACTGCCTCTTAATAACGAGAAAGGTTGAATGCGGGAGATCGTGTAAGACGGCGAGTGAAAGTTGGAGTCAGGGATATTTTATTTTTACGGCAATTGCATCTTCCCACTAGTGTCTCTGTCTGTCACACCATGGGTAACCGTTCCCTTGTCTGAGAAAGAGAGAGACAGAATAAATAAAGGACTGAGACAGAGAGACGAGAGACAGACAGACAGACGGGCAGGCAAGCAGACACAGAGAGAGAGAGAAGAGAGAGGAGAGAGAGAGAGAGAGAGAGAGAGAGAGAGAGAGAGAGAGCGAGACAGAGATTGAGAGAGAGAGAGAGAGAGAGAGAGAGAGAGAGAGAGAGAGAGAGAGAGAGAGAGAGAGAGAGAGAGAATTGAGAGAGAGAGAGAGAAGAGAGACAAAGTCAACGGAATCATTGGAGAGAGAGAGAGAGAGAGAGAGAGAGAGAGAGAGAGAGAGAGAGAGAGAGAGAGAGAGAGAGAGAGAGAGGAGAGAGAGGAGAGAGAGAGAGAGAGAGAGAGAGGAGAGAGAAGTTGATTCCAATTGCTTTGTTTTATTCTTCACACACACACACACACACACACACACACACACACACACACACACACACACACACACACACACACACACACACACACACACGGCGCGCGCGTATGCACGCACGCACGCACGCAAACACAGAGAGAGAGAGAGAGAGAGAGAGAGAGAGAGAGAGAGAGAGAGAGAGAGAGATTTTCAATTTGATAAAGGAGGAGTCACTGCGTGCGGACTACACACACACAGGTATATAGATAGATAAACCGACAGACAGATAGGTAACAGATAGATAGATAGTCAGACAGACAGATAGAAAGACAGACAAAACAGATAGAAAGACAGACAAACAGATAGATAGATAGATAGATAGATAGATAGATAGATAGATAGATAGATAGATAGATAGATAGATAGATGGCTGGATAGTCAAGTCAAGAGCACTTTATTTTCACCAAAGAGAAATTAAGAGTGGCCATGAAAACATGGTGGAGAGAGAGAGAGAGAGAGAGAGAGAGAGAGAGAGAGAGAGAGAGAGAGAGAGAGAGAGAGAGAGAGAGAGAGAGAGACACATAGATACATAGCCAGATAGACACACTGACAGACAGACAGACAGAGATGGACAAACAGGCAGACAGATAGATAGATAGATAGACAGACAGATAGATAGATAGATAGATAGATAGATAGATAGATAGATAGATAGATAGATAGATAGATAGATAGCCAGATAGACAGACAGACTGACAGGCAACAGAGAGAGAGAGAGAGAGAGAGAGAGAGAGAGAGAGAGAGTTTGCTGTAAATTTTCTTTTCTCATTTTCCAACCGGTGATCATGTAGGGGGTATTTTTCCTTTTTCACCCTCCATAACATCTGAGAGAAGATAATAGTTATTGAAATTCACCTGTCTTGTTTGTATTTTCTACACATTATTTGAATTGTGTTTCATCTGTTTTTACTGACATGTTGGCTTGTTTTCAGTGTTTCTGCTGCTGTCTGTTCCAGTTTATTTCCTTTCCTCCCCTGAAGTCGGAGTGTGGCTGCCCATGTGGCAGGGTAATCAAAAACGGTCACACACGTAATGTTCTCATCCCCAGCTGATGCATTTGTACCATAGTGTTCAAGTACTTCGGCTATTTGGATGATCCCTGGAGTCTTTTAGTCAGGGTATGACAACAACAACAACAATAACAACAACAACAACAACTTCCTTTTCTTTGTGTTGCGGGTTCGCATCTCCGCCGTGCCGTTTCGGTACAGAAGGATATTTCCCTCGAGTTAACATTGGTTCTGACTCCATTCCCCACACAGTCCTTCGAATGAGACTATAAACCGAGGTTCCATGTGTGAACGCACGCACAACATCTTGCACACACGTACAATCCCATCCATCACCAACTTTCGGAAGAGAAGGCCAGTTTGGCCGTTGGTATGGATGACACGTTACACATAGCATGCACCTTCCCCGAAGTTGGAGTATGGCTGCCTTAATGGCGGGATTTAAAAAAAATGGTCATATACACAGAAAGTGTCAGAATAATTAACATGATGATTGTGGACACTAACAGAAAGAAGAAGAAGGAGGAGGAGGAGTGTTGAGCGGAGCACAAAACAACTGACTCCTGTCTTGGATCCATAGCACCGCCACAGGCAGCACGATGCTGGCTGACCTGAAATGGCCGACACTGAGGAAGAGGAGACAGGTCGCCTAACTCGCCTGTCCTCGCTGAGCAAACTGCTACATCATCAGACAGCAAAAGTTGCCAACAGCTGGACCTCCTTCGAATAAGGTCCAGGAGGACCCACGATCAGCAACAACTCACTGCATCCTTAGGTGCTCAGGCCGATGCTACGTGTCCTCTTCCCCCCCTCGAACAGACCGGGACTGGAACTGTCTCTCCCCCAACAAGTAGTGCAGGCATCTTCCACATATGCCTTCGCTGCGAGAGCGTCAAACCGTCTTTACACCTCAGTTTCCCCCCCCCAAAGTACTTTTTTTCCTTACGTTATTTCCTCGCGCATTATGGCTATGGTGGTGACTAATGATTGTGGTTTGAATTACCAAAAAGAGAAGAAGGAGGGAGTAGGAAGAGGAGGAGGAGAAGGAGGAGGACAAGATTTTTCTTCGTTGATTTTAATATGAGGATTTGTCTAGTGTTGTTTTTTTTCCAGTACCTACCTGTTCTGACGAAGGTGGTAACTTCTATGGTTGTGAAATTTTCTCCGTTAGTTTTAAAGTATAATGATTGCCGGCCGACGTCAAAACATAAAAACAAATTCTGGAGCACAGTACCGAGCCGCGCTAGACGTATGTAACAAACACTGACATAATGTGCTTCGACCTGTTGGTCTTTTCCGACAGGACAACAAAGGAACAAACAATGGAAGTAGTCATATCGTTGGGACAAAGCAAAGGAGAACGAACGATCCCTCAATTACTATGAACATGACTTAAAGGACAAAGCAAAGGAGAACGAACGATTCCTCAATTACCATGAACATGACTTAAAGGGGGGTGTGGTTGGAAGGAGGGAAAGAAGGTGGAGGAAGGGTGAGATTGAATGAAAAAGACGAAGTTGGAATTTGAATGTTAAATCTGCTGCACTGACACCAAAGGAAACCCTTGAGTTCCACAATTTTCAACAGAACCATTTGCTTATGCCTGACCAGAATGGAAAGTCGTCTCCAGGATGAGAACTCTTCAGTGGTGCCGGGTTTCGGCAGCTGTGCTAGTCCTTCCACACTAACAAAGACACAGCGCCACCTGTAAAGTTGTAGCGTTTCCAATATCCCAGGGGGGAAAAACAT
>JADBJO010000327.1:563368-565868 GCA_016801955.1 Conus betulinus | reverse complement strand
TATCTACTGTCTCCTCCAGGTCTCCTCCAGATCTGAAGCTTTCTCTCTCTCTCTCTCTCTCTCTCTCTCTCTCTCTCTCTCTCTCTCTCTCTCTCTCTCTCTCTGCGCCTCCAGGTCCCCTCCAGATCTAAAGCCTGCTCTCTCTCTCTCTCTCTCTCTCTCTCTCTCTCTCTCTCTGCGCCTCCAGGTCTCCTCCAGATCTAAAGCCTCTCTCTCTCTCTCTCTCTCTCTCTCTCTCTCTCTCTCTCTCTCTCTCTCTCTCCTCCTCTCTCTCTCTCTCTCTCTCTCTGTGCATGCGTTGTGTTCAGTATTTAAACAAAGTTTTATTCCCCTGTCCATTGATTTCTTGAACCGAGAAGATGTTTAATTGAAATCCAAATTCCTCTATATGAATGTATGTCATATGTGAGAAAATGGGTAATGTGGCTAAATTATTGTTTATTTGCTGTGAATGTGTGTGACCACAAATTAATTTCTCAAATTGAGATAATAAAGTTTACTTGACTTGACTTGACTTGACTTGACTTCAGTTCAGTTCTGAACTGTGGCGATAAAGTAAATCAGCTGATAAATGAAAATGTGTACAACTTTTTTTTTTTTTTTTTTTTTTTGCTTTGAAGAAGTTCTTGAAAGTAGATATACGAACACATGGTGATTTGGTCTATGGCAAAACAGACAGACCGATATCCAACACATGTCCGCTTTGCTGTTCGGTGCATTAAAAAAATGGTGTAAGGTATTAAAAAAAAACCCCAGATTAATCAGAAAAAACGTATGACATTTTGTATGAATTGAGCGTTATGGGAAAGAAGAATTGGGTTTCAGAGGTAAACACTTGGCTGTCACGGTTTTAATGATGTGATGTCAAGCCGAGGTGTTGGTGATATACAAAAACATTTATAAAGATTTTTCGACAACGTGAAATGAACATATAAGCAGAATTAAAACCATACTTGATGGTGAACTTGAATCTCAATCTTCGATGTGCAATGACACGATTAAGGCTAGATTTATCAACATTAAAAATGCTTAACTACATATATTCAGAAAGTGCTCTTCGACTGATTTAGATTGTTCGTTCTGTAGAAAGAAAATTCTGGATGAATGAACTGTATTTCATTTTATGTCGTTCAGCGCTAAATGAACTTAGAAAAAAAAATAGCCATACAATATTATCGTGAACGATGCCCATTCAAACTGTACAGGTTGATGTAACTTAATCTACAGTACATAATGATGAATGGAATTTGTCACTGATTTTGCTCAAAGCTCTGAGCTTCAGAGAAATCGACACTTCATGACACTGTACATCTATACATTCACTGTTCTTTCTTTATTTTTCTTTATCATTCGAGTGGATCTCTGTACATTTATACATTCACTGTTCTTTGCTATATTTTTCCTTATCATTCTAGTGGATCTCTGTACATCCATACATTCACTGTTCTTTGCTATATTTTTCTTATCATTCGAGTGGATCTCTGTACATCCATACATTCACTGTTCTTTGCTATATTTTTCTTATCATTCGAGTGGATCTCTGTACATCTATACATTCACTGTTCTTTGCTATATTTTTTCTTATCATTCGAGTGGATCTCTGTACATCTACACATTCACTGTTCTTTGCTATATTTTTCTTATCATTCGAGTGGATCTCTGTACATCCATACATTCACTGTTCTTTTGCTATATTTTTCTTATCATTCTAGTGGATCTCTGTACATCCATACATTCACTGTTCTTTGCTATATTTTTCTTATCATTCGAGTGGATCTGTGTACATCTACACATTCACTGTTCTTTGCTATATTTTTCTTATCATTCTAGTGGATCTCTGTACATCTATTCATTCACTGTTCTTTGCTATATTTTTCTTATCATTCTAGTGGATCTCTGTACATCCATACATTCACTGTTCTTTGCTATATTTTTCTTACCATTCGAGTGGATCTCTGTACATCTATACATTCACTGTTCTTTCCTTTATGTTTCTTACCATTCGAGTGGATCTCTGTACATCCATATATTCACAGTTCTTTCCTATATTTTTCTTATCATTCGAGTGGATCTCCCAACCACATCGCTCCCTTTATTTATTTATTTTTTCTATTCCATATGTGTTTTTATCTCCTTCACGCCATGGCGTGTGAATGAATAATTCATTGTTGTCGTAATTGTCATTGTCTACATGTGTGTACCTATGTGTGGGAGCGCCTGTGCGAATGTATGTGTGTGTGTGTGTGTGTGTGTGTGTGTGTGTGTGTGTGTGTGTGTGTGTGTGTGTGTGTGTGTGTTGTGTGTGTTTGATGGTGGCGGTCTGTGTGTGTGTGTGTGTGTGTGTGTGTGTGTGTGTGTGTGTGTGTGTGTGTGTGTGTGTGTGTGTGTGTGTGTGAGAGAGAGAGAGAGAGAGAGAGAGAGAGAGAGAGAGAGAGAGAGAGAGAGAGATGTTCTAATTTTCAGTACAGTTAAGATGTAATTGTTTTTTATGATTACGATT
>JADBJO010000327.1:550868-555868 GCA_016801955.1 Conus betulinus | reverse complement strand
AATCATCCTCATCGTTATTATCCATTAATGAGCATTATACACGTGTTTCTTTGTCAAATTAAAGACATATTAAGGATAGTAATAACCACAAAGGATAAACACACAGGGAAAAAAAGATAAATAAAAACAAAATGACCGGAACAAGCAAATGAATTACTCAAACAAAGAAAATAAAACAACTGGCGGTTGGCTGGAAACTTAATTTTCTGTTTGTGTATGTCTATGAGAGAAAAAGCGCACATGAATGCACACATGCACCACGACAGAGAGAGAGAGAGAGAGAGAGAGAGAGAGAGAGAGAGAGAGAGAGAGAGAGAGAGAGAGAGAGAGAGAGACAGACAGACAGACAGACAGACAGACAGAGAGACATACAGACAGACAGACAGACAGAGAGTGACAGAGATACAGAGACAAACAGAGAGAGGGGCCATTCAATTATCCCTTTAGAATTACAGTACAATGAAGGAAAAGAACCTGTCGTCAGACCGTCTAGTCACTGTCTGTGTGAACACAGCCGGCTCTTTGAACACCCACAATAACACGGGTGTAAGCTTTCACTTCGCGTGCCTCCGTCAAAACCCTCGCGTCTACATGCTACATAGATGAACCTCACGCAAACATGTTACTGGAGCATCCGTGTTGGCATGCTGTCTTTCTGTTTCAAATTGGAACCTTTTCTTAAAGCTTTTATTGTGTCATGTACCGTCGTTCGAACTCACGTGAAGGGATAATTGAGTTGAAGAAGCCAAAAAAAACAATCTGGGTGACCTTGGTCTTTCTTTCAGTGTGTTATGGAAAGATAATACTGTTGAAACAATAGAGGAAAACTTGGCAGGCTGGTGATCTTGACGGTTTTTTTCCCCAAGTCACGTGGAAAGTTTGTACAGATCAAACATCAAAAAGGTGACCTTGACCTTACGTCGAAGTCACTTGTTCACCCCCAGTCGTCGAAAACTCTGTTTTGCATGTTCAGGCAAATTAACAAAAGATAATGACCGGATCCGCATAGAAAACAAATGGTCATAGCAACATTTCCACTCATAAGAACCTTGTCAGGATGTTAGCATCTTTTCTTTTTGACTCACATATGTAAACAAATGAATTTATGTAACAGCAGTTTCCGTTATCCGTGCGTGTGCGTGTGTGTGCTCGCGTGCGCGCTCGGTGCGTGCGCATGTGTGTGTGTGTGTGTGTGTGTGTGTGTGTGTGTGTGTGTGTGTGTGTGTGTGTGTGTGTGTGTTGTTGTTGTTGTTGTTGTTTGTTGTTCTTCTTCTTCTTCTTCTTCTTCTTCTTCTTCTTCTTCTTCTTCTACTTCAATTTAACGTCTTTTCACTAAATGTGATATTAGACAAGGTGTGTGTTTTTGTTTGTTTGTGTGTGTGTGTGTGTGGTGTGTGTGTGTGTGTGTGTGTGTGTGTGTGTGTGTGTGTTTGAGTATGTGCGTGCAGCGTGCGTACGTGAGTGCGCGCCCGCGTGCGTGCGTGTGTGTGTGTGTGTGCGTATATGTGTGATGAGGAGAAACTCTAGGTACGAATTAAACTGTAGAAACAAAAAAAAACATCAAAAGTAAAAACAAACAACTGTACAAAATAAGATCATGAAACAGCAATTACAGGATTGAGTCAACTGGGCTTAACGTAAGAATTCGTACAAAATTTAAGAGAGACATGGTATCCTGGAATATGCACTTTGAAGCATCCTTTCTAAATTCTGACAAATCGGAATCAAAGTAGGGGCAAAAGTATAGAACGTGTGTTGTTGCACAGTTATATTTTTAACGAAATAATAAGGAGAGAAGTTGTTTACTGTGTCTTGGATATCATCCTATGTTTGTATTACGGTTTACTGGATTTACTGAGGAAGCCCTTTTTAAAAGATTACTTGCTCGAGAGTTCGTACAGCAAAGTATAGAAGAGTCGGTTTGTGTATTCGGGGGAGAACACTTTCTTTGTAGCATTCCCTCAAATTTTTCAAAAGAGGCTCTTTGTAAAGAGAGAATATCCTTCATGTAAGCTCAAGGGAATATGAATAGTAGCCGTATTGTCAGAATTGTTTGCACCTGCTCGAGCAATCCTGTCAGCCCATTCATTTCCGGATATGAAACAATGGGAAGGAACCCAACAAAAATTAACTGTTATACCTCTTGACATAAGGTTGTGAAAAAGTATTTTAATTTCAGATGATTTCAGCACAATTTTTTGAATTTGTAGATTCTAAAGCTTGAAGAACTGACTTAGAATCTAAACAGAAGAGATACCATAAAAGTCAAATGATAAATCATTTATGTACTCTACGGCCATTAATATTGCTATTAGTTCGGCTGTAAACATTGACAGATTTGCCCCAAGATGAAAGGACTTTCAATTTTTTTAAATGGAATGACAAAGCCACAACCAACATTATTGTTTTATAGAGACCCAGAGACCCTTTCACGAAGAGACGATTCACGATAGTCAAGAGAAGAGACGATAACAATCATTGATATGTGATTTTGCTTCGCAAGCTAGAATATTAATGTTATCAGTTTTAGATATAGTAGTATAGTTATAATCAAATTTTGGTTTGAAGAGTTCCCAGTTTGGTACAGGACTTATGGGGAAAACGCACAGCAAGCTTTTTATGATTGATACCTGAATTTTTGTCAACAAGTGAGAAGAGTATGTGAGTATCGTTTTAGTGGCTCGAATGTTTTTCGCACGTTTAGGAAAAGCCCTACATCAGACCTCATATCCAGTTCCGTTTGGTTAGCACTTTGAATAGTTGAGCAGCGAAGAATGTACTTAGCGCAGGCTAGTTCACGATGGTCATCAAGAGGTAAGACACCAGCTTCATGGTATTGTTCCTATAGCTGAAGCATGAAATGGAACACCAAGGGCTAATCTGAATGCCTTAGAGTCTATACACTGAAGCTTTTTTAATAAGTACTTAGGAGCACTAAAAAAAGACCTCTTGTGCGTATGACAATTTGGATCTAACTAAAGCAGAAGAAAGATGTATTAAACTTTTTGTTTCCTGGCCCCAACTTTGCTTGCTTATAACTTTGAGCAGATTAAGAGATTTTCTCACTTGATTTATTATATGTTCCAAGTGAAAATTCCAAGAAAGATTTGAAATAAGATGTATGTGTGTGTGTGTGTGTGTGTGTGTGTGTGTGTGTGTGTGTGTGTGTGTGCATTAAACTTAACGTTGGCATTTTCTCAGGAAGCATAGCATCGGATTCAATAGATTAAATATCGTTTAGTCAATTCCACCCTTCACCTTTCTGGAGATGTTAACGAATCGTAAGACCATGCCTCTTGCAACGGTGGATTTCTCTGTGTTATCATAAGCTTAGGATTGCACTGGATGATGTGACGAAGTGGACTGGACACAGAAAGCAGAATGGTCTCAAGGCTAAGGTCCTAGGTCTTGGAGGGATCTTCACGCCACTGCTGTACTTTCAGAAACACTGAAATAATGTGATGTAATGTAATGTGATGTAACGTGATGTAAAAGCGCACATTACAGAAATATGATAAAATACTAATTCTAATTCAAAGCACACACACACACACACACACACACACACACACACACACACACACACACACACACACACACACACACACACACACACACACACACACACACACACACACACACACACACACACACACACACGCGCGTCAAAGCAAGCAGACTCGCGCACAGAGATAAGTAGATATCGTTAATCAGTCCGGGGGAAAGACCTGTCTTCAGGGAGGTTTTAAAATTCTCTAAAGAGTCCTATAATAATAGTGTATCATCTGGATACTGTCTCACCCACAGCCGCCAGCTGTTAAAAGAGCCACCAACGATCAGCAGAACAATGAACACCAACATCTAATGAAGAATTCGTCGCATCTACAGTGATCGTTTACTCTTTTCTTCCTGTGGGCAAACTCAGCAGTAGGTTTATCTACCACGCAAGATGCAGTGTCTCAACCTATTTCGGTCTGATCAACATTCAAACTGTTCTCAACTGCAGCTCCAGTTTCGGGGGAAAAAAAGTAGACTACACTACTGGCATTGAGTATTGTTGACTTTTCTTCGTGATCTCTTGCTTGACCGGTTTTCCATGAGTTCAGCCTGCAATAGATATACCTGCCAGTCACTGCAATGGATTGATGAAAGTCCACGTGTTCAGATGTGGATAGCTACCATGATGATGCATTATGATTCTCCCATTCCGTGACCACGCGTGAGACCTCCAGATGCCGTTCCACTCTTCTTATGGTCTTGCTGTATAATAATATCCTCCCCAACGCCGCCTCTTGCCACAGATAACATTGTGACATTTGTAAAATCAGAAACTGAAAAATATCTTCATCCTTTTGTTGCGGGCAATGCATATCGAGATAATTTTGAAGAAATTTGATAAACTAATTTTGAACAAATTCAATATACAATTTGTGTCCAACAGCGACGGATCCTGGAAAGTTCCCAGTTTCCCGTCTTGTCCCCTCTGACAACTTCGCTTAAACCATTAACCGTCAGCATGTAGAGCAGCCACAGTCCTTAAACCATTAACCGTCAGCATGTAGAGCAGCCACAGTCCTTAAACCATTAACCGTCAGCATGCAGTGCAGCCACAGTCCTTAAACCATTAACCGTCAGCATGTAGAGCAGCCACAGTCCTTAAACCATTAACCGTCAGCATGTAGAGCAGTCATAGTCCTTAAACCATTAACCGTCAGCATGCAGTGCAGCCACAGTCCTTAAACCATTAACCGTCAGCATGCAGTGCAGCCACAGTCCTCAAGCCATTAACCGTCAGCATGATTACAGTGCAGCCACAGTCCTTAAACCATTAACCGTCAGCATGTTGAGCAGCCACAGTCCAGCAGTGCAGCATTCATTCATTTCCTGTTCTGCCGCCCTAAGTGTCTGAAGGTCCTGATACAATAGAGCTGGACCATGGTTCCACGAAGAAAAAAGCTGATCTGTACGGTTCTGCCAGAATACTGCTCTGCATGAGCCCA
>JADBJO010000327.1:538368-548368 GCA_016801955.1 Conus betulinus | reverse complement strand
CCTGTCTTCTGACACTTTCACTGACAATTGGAACCTCGCCCCTGGAGGTCCCCTCGTTTGAGGGGTACCGCTGCTGCTATTCACCCGAACAGGTGCGCTCCTGTTGGGCGATCTTTCTTCCCCGTCAGAATGATGTCGATATCACAGTAATGGGCTCGTATTTCGAATATTATCTTCGAATATTATCTTCACCCCCCCCCCCCCCCCCCCCCCTCTCTCTCTCTCTCTCTCTCTCTCTCCTCTCTCTCTCTCACTTAGAGTTGGAGTGCTTAAATTGAATTATGACAACGATTCTGTGAAAACGTCGCAAGTTACACTACAGATGTATTGAACATTCGAACAAAGAAAAATAACTCAAACTGGTAACGTGATTAAAATATCAAAAGAATTTGAAAGGAAACGGTAAAGCATTTTGTTTTTCGTTGCTTTTTTAAAATTGCAATTTCTTTTAGAAAAAAAATACATTACACTGAATGGGTGAAATTCATGTTTATTTTGCTTGGAATTCAGTCCTTGTACTAATTCATTTTGCTCTGTACTTTTTTTCCCTTTTCGTTATTAAAATTAGTAAAGCTAATGGCATGAAAAAATGTTCAGCGTTTAGTGTTCTCTCTCTCTCTCTCTCTCTCTCTCTCTCTCTCTCTCTCTCTCTCTCTCTCTCTCTCTCTCTCTGTTCAATCATCTGTTCATTCTGTGTGTCAGTGGGGGGTGGGGATGGAGGGAGAGAGTTGGGGAGGAGGGTTGAAGAGAGGGACGGCGCTTGTTTGCCCATTCGCGCGAGATTGCTGGTAGAGCGAAAGCTCTCCTCCATTCAATGTCATCACAATCAGGCACCTCCCCAGAAGCAGACTCTTTTTTTTTTCTTTGGTACCAAAACAACATTCAACCAGATCATAATTCATTTCCGTTCCGGGTCACCGCCTACAAGAGTTCACCAGAGGTCAGTGAGAGAACAGAAAAACTCTTGTGTGGAGAGGAAAGAAAGAAGAGAAGAAGGAAGAGGAAATGGGTGGTTGGTACTATGGGAATAAGAAATTCATGAGCAAAAATGTTGTCAGTGATTCTGAAATTTACATTTCAAGAGGGTGTGAGGCGTCTGTGGAAACTGTCTTCAAAAACGTTAAATGTGGATGCAACTCGATGAAAACGAAAAAAAATGACGATACACAGCAATGAAAACCAATATTAACGATGAAACTTGTTCATCGGACCATCTTAACTGAATTTCTTGCATTAACTTGTAAACTCCACCAGACTTCTCTGTCAGTAATGTATTGAGGACTGGGATAGGATCCTGAAGTATGAACACGTAGTGCTATTGTTTTCGCTGGAATTTTTTCGCCAGTTCTTTTAGAATTTTGTCTAGATTCTCTTATTGGTTACTGCTCTCTCTCTCTCTCCCTCCCTCCCTCCCTCTCTCTCTCTCCCTCTCTGTCTCTCTCTCGCTCTCTCTGTCTCTCTCTCCCTCCCCTCTCGCTCTCTCGCTCTCTCGTTCTCGCTCTCTCGTTCTCGCTCGCTCGCTCTCTCTCTCTCTCTCGTTCACTCTCGCTCTCTCTCTCTCTCTCTCTTCTCTCTGTCTCTATGTGTGTGTGTGTGTGTGTGTGTGTGTGTGTGTGTGTGTGGGTGTGTGTGTGGTGTGTGTGTGTGTGTGTCGCGCGGGCGCTCTCTGTCTCTGTCTCTCTGTCTCTGTCTCTCTCTCTTGGTCTCTGTCTCTCTCGCTCTCTCTGTCTCTCTCTGTCTCTCGCTCTCTCTGTCTCTTGCTCTCTCTCTTGCTCTCTCTCTCTCTCTCTCTCTCTCTCTCTCTCTCTCTCTCTCTCTCTCTCTCTCTCTCTCTGTCTGTCTGTCTGTCTATCTATCTATCTATCTATCTATCTATCTATCTATCTATCTATCTATCTCTATCTCGCTCGCTCGCTCGTCTCTCTCTCCGCCTCTCGCTCTCTCTCTCTCCTCTCTCTCTCCATCTCTCTCTCTCTCTCTCTCTCTCTCTCTCTCTCTGTGTCTCGCTCTATCTCTCTGTCTCTCTCTCTCGCTCTCTCTGTCTCTGTCTCTCCTCCCCTCCCTCGCGGTCTGTCTGTCTGTCTGTCTGTCTGTCTCTCTCTCTCTCTCTCTCTCTCTCTCTCTCTTCTCTCCCTCTCTCTCTCTCTCTCTCTCTCTTTTGATGGTCCATAGAAAAGGCTTTTCTCTTCACGGAGGACCACTGGACGGTCAGAAGATTGCCGTGGACAGCCCGGTATACACAATACGCCTGGCGCTTTTTTTTTTTTTTTTTTTTTTTTTAAACCTTGTTCCTACCAATTTCAGCCTCATAACATCTCTCTGTGCGGAAAAACTTTGTACACTACACCCATAGATCATAGATCATAGATCACACTATGCTGGGGGTACAGAAGGAAAGAAAAGTACAAAAGAGGGTTTCCTGGATAAGATGTGTTTCCTGTCAATCTTCTGCGTCACAGTGAGCGGCATGGCACCCACACCACTCATTCCGGTTCCCATCCACGACCATAGCTCCGGCACCGGCAATCCACAGGTGGCAGTCAAACGTGAAGTCGCCATTAGGCAGCTCACTAGAGGAGACACGGCATTGCTGCCCGAGTCACTTCGGTGGTGTGTAGGGAAAAAGTGTAGGAGGTGATAATGTCTATCTGTATGTATAATTCTATGTTTTTAATGTATGTTGGTCTTATGATGTTATAGTTTCTAAGCCTTAATCTTATGTATTTCCTTTCTTCTCTTCATTCTTAAACGTTCGGATTTTATATTGTAATGGCGCCTGGAGCCTTACGAGGGACAGACGTCACTTTTCTCTTAAATGAATTAAATTAAAATTATTATCATTATCATTATTATTATCATTCTTATTATCATCGTCATCATCATCATTATTATTATCATGTTCATTGGTGCCTGTTCTGATCCAACATACGCAGGACACCACCTACTAAGCCCCTTGCTGACGGCAATAATGGCTTAGTCGCTAAGCCAGCGTAAGTGAGCTCTCTCTCCAGAGGGCGCCACAACGTCCATCCAACGACATCCCCCATGAACTTGCCGATCCTGGTGACCCCCGACAGACCCAAGCCAAGGGCACAGGCGTGGAGAGGTGGCAGAAAGTCAGGACACCATGTGAACAGGGCATGGACGGACACAGAATGGGGCCGGAATAGCTCAGTTGGTAGAGTGCTGGGCTCGTAATCCAAGGGTTGCGGGTTCGAATCTCCCCGGGCCGTTTCAGTACAGGAGGATTTTTCCCTCATAGTTAACATGAGTTCTGACTCCATTTCCCATATAGTCCTTCGAATGAGACTATAAACTGAGGTTCCGTGTGTGAATGCACGCATAACATCTTGCACACACGTAAAATCCCATCACCAACTTTCGAAAGAGAAGGCCAGTTTGGGACGTTGGTATGGATGACACGTTACACATAGCGAGCACCTTCCCCGAAGATGGAGTATGGCTGCCTTAATGGCGGGATAAAAAAACGGTCATACACACAAAACTCCACTCCCTTTGTTGGTTAGACGGAATTAATACTTGTCTGTCCCTATAGGGAGTGTACCGCAGGAGTATCAGCCTGCGTACGCAGAAGAAGAAGAAGAAGGGCACAGAATTTTATGGCGGTCAGTGAGGATGAGGATGATGAAGATGATGCTACCGGTTTCCGTTCCGGTCTGAGACTGCGTAACAGGGCTTATCCCTGCGCTGACTTGGTCAAGAAAAATTTAGAAAGAGTGTGGGGTTAGTTGCCGCAAGGACATTGACAAAGTACAGGACAAGACACGATGCATTTCGACCTCTTGGGTCTTCTTCAAGCAAAAAAAAAAATTATTGATCACATTTAAACATTTAGGACAATACAAAACAAAGAACGAAAAGAGACTTATCTGATGTCCATGTGGTGTGCTGTGAAGAATGGCCGACAGAAGGAAATGACAGAGGGGATTATGGGAGAGGAAAAGGAAGGGGGGGGGGGGGGGGGGGGGCGTGGAGGGAGGAGGGATGAGTGAGGCGATGGGTTGTGTGTGGTTAGTTTAGTGGGGTGGTGTGGTATATGTGACGGTTGTGGTTAAGATGGATTGATAATAATGCTAAAAAGAGAAAAAAAGAAAAAAAAAATTATATATATATATACATATATATATATATATATATATATATATATATATATATATATATATATATATATATATATATATATATATGCTCTTTCATGATTTTCTTTTGCTTCTTAGGTGGCACTTTTGGTTAGTTTTTTGAAAACAACAAACATACTACGGTATTGCACACCAGCCTTTTTCTGGTATAGCATTCTTCTTAAAACCGAAAAGGCAGAGGAGTCAAAATTACCACTTTCCGCGGTCACTGAGGAGGAGAAACAATCAGGTTTTGAAATATCGGTATCTGACCAGGAGTTATATGCTAGTGAGCTTCCTCCCCATTGGAGACGGTCTCCCGCTTCGGAGACTATAAGATTGCTGAGAGTTCCTTTTGAGAAGCATTTATTATTCCCCATTCACCCACTCAAGCACATACTGTCAGTTAGGCAGAATTATCTACCACTGCAGATATGAAGGCTTATCACCCCACTATTTCTACAATCTGAGATACATAAGAGCATTCAGCTTTGTATATATAATATATATA
Organism: Conus betulinus; assembly: GCA_016801955.1. Lineage (NCBI taxonomy): Eukaryota > Metazoa > Mollusca > Gastropoda > Neogastropoda > Conidae > Conus > Conus betulinus. Next base: position 543,718 of record JADBJO010000327.1, on the reverse strand, counting down.
TATATATATATATATATATATATATATATATATATATATATATATATATAGAAGGGATGACCCAGGCTGACCCAAGAGGTCGAAATGCATCGTGTCTTGTCCTGTACTTTGTTTGTCAATGTCCTTGGCGGCAACTAACCCCCACTCTTTCTAAATTTTGCTTCGTTCTCCGCCATTAGTCGCTCCATTTTGAAACGTGGTCAAGAAATTTGAGCAACACTCTCAGAGACTATTCAAGCGGATGAAAACTCGACTGTGTGGTGTCAGTCTTACCAGTGGAGCCCATAGCAAACACGGCTCTAGATAGGAGCCGGTGGTGGCACAAAAATACTACGAGTGAATGGCTCCGATGGCAATCGAACCTGCCACACTAACCAAGGACGAGACTTGGCTGATGCCGGACCAATGTATTGACCAAACGTGACAGTCAGACCGTGAATGTCGAGCTAACATGTGTGTGTGTGTGTGTGTGTGTGTGTGTGTGTGTGTGTGTGTGTGTGTGTGTGTGTGTGTGTGTGTGGACGGACAGACAGAGAGACAGAGACAGAGATACAGAGAGAAAATGCGTGCTTACTGTATACATGTGCGTGAGCACGCATGGGAAATGGCTGCGCACGTGCAAATTTGCACGTGAACGAGATCGTCTGTACACGCGCGTGTACGGGACTAGGTCTATGTGTACATAATGATATTGCATAGGAAATGGAGTTACTCGAGTAGTTTTCTACCCAATCCTACCTTCCGGGCATCTACAGAACGATACTGACGGACAGTTTCATATACAGAGCGATACTGACGGACAGAGTTTCATCTACAGAGCGACACTGACGGACAGAGTTCATCTACAGAGCGACACTGACGGACAGAGTTCATCTACAGAACGACACTGGCGGACAGAGTTCATCTACAGAACGATACTGACGGACAGAGTTCATCTACAGAACGATACTGGCGGACAGAGTTCATCTGGCGGACAGAGTTCATCTACAGAACGATACTGGCGAACAGAGTTCATCTACAGAGCGATACTGACGGACAGAGTTCATCTACAGAGCGATACTGACGGACAGAGATCGTTCTGATGAGATCCTGATCCCCCGTCACGGTCATCAGTAGTTCTGACGTCAACCGCTGCGCTCCTTCCTTTTTCTTCCCCTGTACACTTTTCCCATTTAATCTCATTTTCTCTTACCCTTTTGTTAGCCTCTTTCGTACCTTTTCTAAAAAAATAATTTCTTATTCTCTTCTTCTTCTTCTTCTTCTTCTTCTTCTCTTCCTCCTCCTTCTCCTTTTTCCTCCTCCTCCTCCTTCCACTTCTTCTTCTCTTCTTTTCCTTCTTCTTCTTCTTCTTCTTCTTTTTCAATCCCCCGCTTTAAGATGTCTGTGTGGCTTTTGTCAACGGCGAGTCAGTTTCTTTGCGACACTCGTTTCGATTTGCTGCTACGGTTTTCTGTCTTTTTTTTCCGGAGTTCGACAGGCACGTCATGCACATTATCTTCTGACATCCTTTGTTAGAGAAAAAATCAAATTTTACATAGCAACCGGTCAGGATTTAGACAACAGCGTTCTTGTGAAACTGCACTATGTAGAATCACTGAACCATGGTTACTAAAAATCAATGATAGCAAACTACTTGGTGTAGTTTTAATTGATCTATCAAAAGCTTTTTGATCTGATAAATCATGACGTGCTGTTACAAAAGCTTGAGCTCTACGGAACTGATGAGCCCTGTGCATTGTTCTTCAAATCATATTTACAAAATAGTACGCAGAGTATCTACTCACATGGTTTGGTTTCTTCTGTAAATGTGATTCCACGTGGGGTACCACAGGGGTCGATACTAAGTCCACGTCTGCTTTCTTTGTATATTAATGACCTACCTTTATCCATTCAACACGCAGTGTGTGGTTTATTTGCTAATGATACATCAATACAGTACGCTAGTTACAATATAGATGAGATAAATCGTTATTTAAATATCAGTATCAAATATGTTTAACACCGATGTGATGATAATGATATGATTGCCCATCCTGATAAAAATCAATCCGTATTAGCCATTGTTCTTCAAAATCAGATATATTTACAAAAAGTACGCAGAGTATCTACTCACATGGTGTTTGGTTTCTTCTGTAAATGTGATTCCACGTGGGGTACCACAGGGGGGCGATACTAAGTCCACGTCTGCTTTCTTTGTATATTAATGACCTACCTTTATCCATTCAACACGCAGTGTGTGGTTTTATTTGCTAATGATACATCAATACAGTACGCTAGTTACATATAGATGAAATAAATCGTTATTTAAATATCAGTATCAAATATGTTTAACACCGATGTGATGATAATGATATGATTGCCCATCCTGATAAAAAAAAATCAATCCGTATTAATTTGTGCTGGTCAAAAAAAAAAAAAAAAAAAAAAAAAAAAAAATATATATATATATATATAGAGAGAGAGAGAGAGAGAGAGAGAGAGAGAGAGAGAGAGAGAGAGAGAGAGAGAGAGAGACAAAAAGAAAAAAACACAAAAACACAACAAGCTGGATTTCGTTTCCAAATATTTCGAGGTCTTGCGACCTCTTCCTCAGTGGGACCTTTAATGACGAAATTTATCCTGCCATGCAGATTGATACGTCATAGATGAAACTACGTCATGGGTTAAGAGATCGAAAAAAATCACAGGCCGTGTTACACAAGGAAAACATTTCAGCTGAGCAAAAATCCAGAGAAAACAAGATTACGACAGAACTTGGATCCAATTGATCACGCTCCCCCCCCCCCCCCCCCCCCCCCCCCCCCCCCCCCCCCCCCCCCCCACACCCACACCCCATCTCACCCCCATACACACCCCACACTACCCCCCCCCCCCCCCCCCACACACACACACACATACACCCATCCCACCCCCTACCCCCCACTCCCCACCCCTGACACCTCCACCCCCATCCTCCCCCTTTTTTCACACACACACACACACACACACACACACACACCCACCCCCAAAAATAAACAGGCAGACTGTCCATCTTTATTTATATATATATAATAAACGTGCGGGAAACCACACTAAAAAATAAAGATGTCGTTATCAAGCAAGTGGCTGTACACAAATTGCTAGGAGTCATCATTGATCAAATTCTATGGGGGCAGGAATATGTTCGTAGCCTTGTAAAACAGATTTTTTTTTTTTCCAGCGTATTCCAGTTGTCACAGATCAAACACTTTCCTGATGTCTGTTCAAGACCGGTATTGCTCTGTTTGTTTGTTTTTTGGGGGGGCAACTGTGCTTCTTCTGTTCCAAAGCCACTTTGTTCCTTACAGAAACGTGCCTTTAACCCATTAATGACATTGCACTCTCCCAGAGTGCATGACTGTTTTTGATCTGGTAGACCCGCCTTTCATGTGAAAGCGTTTAAATTGTTTCAGATCACCTCAAGGCTTGTTTTTGTATGTATCTAAACACAATGAGAGTTGACTCCCCTGACTACATTCCTGAGCTTCTCTTCTCCATTGAAACAAGATGGCCGCGTCAACTTCATCCTCAAATCGGTAAGTAAAATAAAATACTTGCTAAAATTGTTTTACCCTCCATGATAATATTTATTTATGAAATTTAGCATATTGAGAAGCTAGTGATAATGACAGCTTTTGCTAAGATAGAAAGTTCCATTGAACTTTTTTTTCATATAAATTGCACTCTCCCAGAGTGCGTGGTCACGAGAGGCAACGCCAAGTTACACAACCTTTGCACTCCTATGCTGTGCGTGGGAACGAGCGCCTATGTGATTTTCTAGTGGTACTTTTATACCAAGTGTTGCTTTATTTTCACAGTGGCTGTCTCTTTCGGTCTCCATCTTTGATCTTTGGCCCCTTTGTTCCATTTTTGTTCTGATGGTGGGAAGGAAGAGGTAAATGGGGAGGTGGGTGGGGGGGGGGGGGGGGGGGGGGGGATGGGATGTAAATATAAATCATATGAACTTGGATAACATCAAGAAAGATGATGACTAAAAAAAAAACTGGTTTTTGCAGTTCCAAGTGATCACGTATTTGATTTTGTTCCAGGATGTGTAGGATGTACGCAGTGCATCAAGCACTCGATTATCCTTGAAGACGATGACAACATGATCACGGGAAATTCTATATAAACTCCTCCAGGCAATGAAGCGGCAAGTGATGAAGACGAGGGAACCTTTCAAAATGTGAATCGGCAACAGCTTCTTGCTGATGCAGAGGGTGTCGCCCACTGTCCAGGAGGTGAAGCTGTCAGAGCAGACTTTGATGAAGACCTCTTTGATGACCAGCCTGAAGTTCAAGCTCATCAACATGTAGCTCCAGATAATGTAGCCACTGATAGTGATCATGTTCAACAGGAAGAACCGCCAGCCAACAACCGGGCACCACCTCCCTGCAGCTCAGCAACAACCATCACCAGGTGCTCCACGTCAGCTACCAGGTGTGCACAGATCGTCAGAAATCGCGTTTGTCTGATCAGGTGAATAGAGGCTGGAGACGACAGGATCTACCTCAGAATAGACTGCCCACCAGCAGTCATGGCCAAATGTTCCTCCTTTCACGCTTCCTTGAACAAAACCTACCCCCACAAGACTTGAGCTGTTCTTCGATGATGATGTACTTGACTACCTCACTGATCAAACACAACTCTATGCCAGAGCCGAGACAAAGGAGACCACGTCTTCTTTCCAGACACACAGGCAGGACTTGAGAACATTCTTGGCAATCCTCCTTGATTCTGGGTACAACCCATTGCCAAGGCGCCGCATGTTTTGGGAGAGGAACACTGATGTCCGAACTGAAGCTCTGTGCAGTGCTATGACCCGTACCAGATTTGAAGACCATCTGGCATTTTCTTTATTTACTAACTCAGTCAGTCTTTATGTTTCCCTATATATTGCCAAATAAAGGCAGCATTGAGCTCACCTTCATCTTTTGTTATTAGTTCAACAAGAAAAAACATTGCCCTCTTATGTGCCCATGCACTCCTGTAGGGTGCACCTAACTGTAATCTTGACATAATCACTTGTGCCCTTGCACTCTGGGAGAGTGCACATCTGTAAAAATCTACAAAATCATCTTTTTCATCAAATCCTGTTATTTTTTTAAAAGGTGATGTGTTTCAAACTCAAAACCACCAAAAACCTCTAAAACATTAAAGAGGTTTTATGGAGTGACATTAATGGGTTAAACTGATAAACAACGTCAGATCTGCGGATACATTTGAGCACAGTACGCGTACATAGAATGAAATCCTACCCCTTTGTTTATGTTTCAAATGTTGTACACTAATTCTCCTGCATAAAGTGTTTTTTTTTTTAATACTTTCTGTC
>JADBJO010000327.1:518368-525868 GCA_016801955.1 Conus betulinus | reverse complement strand
ACTACTTCACATGCAAAGGTGTAATAAACATAATATGCAAGAACACCTATACAGATCCATTCAACATCTCATCGTGCAAGCATTTTTGTTTGATATGGCCTGAATGTAGTCCGGAAATCTGAACGTGTGGAAAGCAAAGGCACTGTTCCTGCGCTAGGACAGAGAAAACACCTTTTTACCGTTGGTATCTGTTTTCAGGTGAGTGCTGAGGCAGACATATGGGCATTTTTGGCATTATATGAAAATGGGTCGATGTTTCTGGTTGTAACTGCATTTGCAGGTATGGCTGTGGCAATGTTGACTGCCAGTCGCTAATAATAATGCATATGCTGCGCTTGAGTCATCAACATTAATTTTCCTGTGCAAACATCCAGGTTTACTAGGGTAGGAAAAAAACCCAGTAGGGCAACGTAGGGGAAACGTATTATTCACTGAACGAAAGCCTGGAGGTAACCCATACCCTCTTCGACTTGCCGGTATAATTCCTGTCACGACAATCCCCGATGTCCGTCAGGGTTCTGTCGATTTGATCGTTACAAGATTGTTACAGAAAAAAAAGCTCCATGCCAATAATCCGATTCACGTGTGAAACAGCAATGGTCCGTTCCGATATCAAGAATGTTCGCAACGTCGGTATTTTTTTTTTTTTTCTTTTTTTCTTTTTTTTTTTTCTTTTTTTTTTTTTGACGGACAGAAGGGTCGTATCACTGAATACTCTGTCTGTTGCGGATTAACCTGGATGGTTTCGCTTACGTTTGCTAACAGGCCTATTGACTTTTCACGAAACCAGGGGAAGAGTATGTAATCTTGTGTTACTGGTTTTGAGCACTGAGGTTGATGGATGTTGGCCATAATGAGCTGATCTTCACTCTGTTGTTGAGAGAGAGAGAGAGAGAGAGAGAGAGAGAGAGAGAGAGAGGGGGGGGGGGGGTAGGAGAATTGTTCTGTTCTGGCAGGAGAAACGTCGAAACTATTAGCGTCGTTCACAACCAACTTAACGAAAATACTATAGGCCACAGTCCTGAAAGCGTTTTGGTTTTGTGTTACGCGGTTCTTATTGGGAGGCAGAATGTAACGTTGTGTGGTAGTGTGGCCGCTACAGATCCCTCAACCAGTTGACAGATAGATAGATAGATAGATAGATAGATAGATAGATAGATAGATAGATAGATAGATAGATAGATAGATAGATAAATAAACTGATAGATAAACAGACTGACAGACAAAGACAGAGACACGGAGAGAGAGAGACAGAGAAAGAGAGGAAAGTGAGTGAGTGAGCGTGCGTGTGTGGTGTGTGTGTGTGTGTGTGTGTGTGTGTGTGTGTGTGTGTGTGTGTGTGTGTGTGTGTGTGTGTGTGTGTGTGTGTGTGTGTGTGTGTGTGTGTGTGTGAACAATGTAGAAAACTTCATAATAAACCAAAAGGGTACTAAGGAGAGCATTAACCTTCGCCAAGGTTGTACAGTCCCCATTACTTCAATTAAACCCAAACTCAGATTTCGTCCCACACCATCGATGGCTTGCAAAACGACCCTTAGTTGGCCAGTCTCGCTGGGTTTCTGGATGATGTATCAGCAAAGTTACAAATCAGCAGAGAAACATACAGAGCCCCCGTGCAGATAAACATGATCTCTACGGGAAGAGCTCGAAAACCGTCCCATCCCAAGATGTCATAGAAACTGAAGAACATTTTGGATCTGTCTTTTGATCTGGATTCGTTCCAAAATGTAATGAGATTGTGTTTGGGGCCACATTCCACACGTCCAGTAAGTTTTGTTTTAATGGATTCAGTAGGGTTCTCTCTCTCTCTCTCTCTCTCTCTCTCTCTCTCCTCTCTCTCTCTCTCTCTCTCTCTCTCTCTCACACACACACACACACACACACACACACACACACACACACACACACACACACACACACACACATTATATACTACCTAGCTGCAAGAGACAAAAGAAATTGGGCTTCAAATGTCCGTTTCAAATTATGTCAATTGGGTATGGTTATATTGCTTAAGCCAAGGCGTGCAAAATGATAGCTGATTCCATGCAGGTGGCAGGAATGAGTCTTTCACGTCTAAAATAGCGATAGATTTACCATCTATCGGACATTTTATTTGGTACACGATGTCAAACGTTATCTGCATATGGATATAGGTAAGCACTTGAAGTTGACAATGGCCAGATTTAGACTGGGAATTTCAGACATAGCAGAACACCGGTATCGTTACAGTAAATATGCTGGGGTGGATTTGACATGGCCATTATGCAAAATGGAAAAGAGGACGAACTTCATTTTGTTATGCTGCTGTAAATTATCCAGTCAAAGAGCGCAATATATATATATATATATATATATATATATATATATATATATATATATATATATATATATATATCGACAAAGTTTTCCAAGGATCCCTGTCAGTTTCAGTTAAGCCTGCTAATGGCATCTCACAGAATGAAAGCATAGTAAGAAATTTCTCAATTTACTCCTTCAAGGCATTGCAGTTTAGATCAGTCATGACTTCGTAAGCGAGTAGATATTCCAGTTTTTTTTCTATGTTCTTTATAATTCTTATGTTGTTGTTATGTTCTCTATACCTCCTTTCATAAGGGGCAATGGCCTCTATAAGAAGTAATTCATGTGAGTTCCGAGTTCTGAGTTCTCTGTGTGTGTGTGTGTATGTGTGTGTGTGTGTGTGTGTGTGTGTGTGTAACATAGTCTCTCTCTTGTTTATTTCTAAATCAGTTCTAAAAAGCGTCTGTGCAACGATTTAAAACGGGTCCTAAACCAACATGGCGTCCTAGTTCTTTCGGGCGTCGCCTTCTTTGCTGTTCGACCACAACAGTAAATTGACCTCCGTTACCAATCAGATGTCACGGAAAAAAATGTTCGCAGCTCGAACGGAGACCATTTCGTCATGGGGTTTGTGTAGAACAACACAGCTGGCACTCTTACAGCACAAGGATCTGTCTCTCTTTCTTTCTTTCTTTCTTTTTTTCCCCCGTGAGAGGCAGAAGGAAATAGTCGGTGGCGGGGATTCGGACGGAAGACGTAGATTGGGGGTGGAGGGAGGGGGAGGGGGTGGGGTATTAGGATAGTTTGGCGTGAAAGGGTGGGTGTCTAGTTTCTTAATCAGCGACAATCTGTTAAGGCTGTAGATGCCAACAAACGCACTATCATTTACACGCTAACCTCCGTTGTGAGTTACTACGAACTGCGTAGGCGTACAATACAGGCATTCAGCAACACTTGTGGACTTTTCGTAAGCGATTTCTGAGCTGTGACGTGACTCATGTGAGGATTCCTCCGAATTTCAGCGACAGCGTTTAATGAAAAATGATTGTTAAAAACGTTAACATTGTTATTTGTACATCAAAACATGGTTTCGAAATTTTGTATAAAACTTTTAAAATAATCCTTTTGACCACTTTCGATATCATTACTTTATCAAACTGCACACAAAAAAATCTGTGATTACAGATATTTCGCCATAAGAAGTTTGCAAAGATGCTAGTTATCATGGCAAGCATGTCCTCCCAATGGTCAAAACTCTTCTCTCAACAATACCTAACGCATCTGCATTTGAATCATTCCTGGTTTGATTGTTTCTATGGCAATTATGTGTTCCAAAAGCGGAATTGTTACTGATCGAATACAATTTTTTTATTTGTTACAACTCGTAATTCCTTGATTTATGGAAATTGTTAACCTTTTGAAAACATTTGCAACATAGGATCTAGCTTCCAGACACAAAAGCACATGTTTGCTAAATGCGGGTTTTTTTTGCACACTTTCAGTCAAATATGAAACTACACCTAGAGCACACACACACAAAATGATGATGATGATGATGATGATGATGATGATGATGATGATGATGATGATGATGACGATGATGATGATGATGAGAAGAAGAAGAAGAAGAAAGAAGAAGAGAAGAAGAAGAACGATAATGACAGTGATGATGATGATGATGATGATGATGATGATGATAATGATAATGATAATAATGATGAAGATGATGATGAGAACATGAAGAGAGAAATGTATGTATGTATATATATATATTTTTTTTTTGTTTTGTTTGTTTGTTTTTTGTTGTTAAAAATAGGGTGATAAAAGGAAGTTTTAAAAAACCAACAGATCTGTTTCGAGTCAGCGCTCTCGTCAACGAGATCCTGACGAGAGCGCTGACTCGAAACAGATCTGTTGGTTTTTTAAAACTTCCTTTTATCACCCTATTTTTAACAGATGTTGCTCCCCAAGGGGTTGAGCACCTTAAGATTTTATTAGGCGTTTTAGCAGTATTTATATATATATATATATATATATAAAACTGTAAACCTGAACAATCGTTGTAACATGACTGATCCACTAATTTCAAAAAAATTGTTCAACAGATCTCTCTCTCTCTCTCTCTCTCGTCTCTCTCTCTCTCTCTCTGTGCTCATCATGTTACTTCTTGAAATGTATGGCTGATATATATATCAGAGAAAAAAATTCTGGATTCGTCTAAGCCACACACAAAGCATCTACAACGCCTGAAACATGCATCACTGATCATCAGTTACACGTACTGAGTTCCCTTACATGAAAATACCCAGTTGCTTCCCCTCGGTTTAACTACTCTTAAATGAGAGAGAGCACGATGGCTGATAGAGAGATCAGAGAGAAAGGAGATAGGATTCTGGATTCGTAAGAGTGAGTGGTGTGGACAGAGCATATAATGACCCTGAGGAGAGTGAGAGGAGAGACTGAGAGAGAGGAGAGAGAGTGAGATGTGATTGTTGATCTGTGTGAGAGTGTGTTTTTTTCGTCGGGTGTCGCTTAGAGGACGATGCGTAGAGAGAGAGCAGACTGAGCTTAGAGAGAGAGGGGGAGGAGAAAAGTGGAGAGAGAAGAAGGAGGAGAGAGAAGATTGGATGAGGGATGGAGGAGTGAGATGTGTGTGTGTGTTTGGTGTGTGTGTGTGTGTGTGTGATGGTATATTGATGGGGTGGGGGAGTGAAGAAATAATAACAACAGAATGGTATTTTAGACTTTGCATCACTTGGTGATGACATATTGTCGTGACGCAAGTTTCCATTAAGCATCAACCCAATGATGTCACTCTCACATGATGATGATGATGATCAATCTTCTATCGAAAACTTGATCCCTCCCCTTTAAGATCCAGTTTTGAAAACACTTCTGGAGGTCGTTTTAGAGAGGTTTCACGGTACTGTACGTCAAAGGTTTGGTTATGAACAACGCCAGACATCAGCTGGTTTGAGCAGCGAGTTTTCAGTCTAGTATGTGCCATTTCCCATCACTCCGACAGCCAACCTAAAAACGGATATTTTCTATCTCTGTGTGTTGTCTTTCTGGTGGAATAGTGTGGCGCAGCGTAAGAGAATCCTCTTCTGTCCTGTCTGCAAAGTCACCGAAAGTGGACATGGACCATAAACCTGACTGTCACTAACTACAGCCGCGGAGAATGCGGACCGTCTGTATAATTCACACAACAGAGCTGCTCGATCAGTGCTGATCGATGGGGTGGAGACGAAATTCCCGAAGACGCGAGGAAAACGGCCTTGCTGTCTGGTCTGCTTACAGAGGAGACGAATTCACACATATCGCGTATTCCAACGGTGGCTGACGTAACAAAAATGGCTTGTATTGTTATTCTGTTGTTGTTGGTTTTCCCAGCCCAGCATGTGTGCCCATACAGACAAAAAAAAAACAATTGGAAAAAAAAAAGAAAAGAAAGGAATCAAAACATAAAATGAACACTTTAAAAAAAAATATCCAAAGTAACGCTTATCCAATGCACGTTACAAAACAAACAAGTGAATCTTCAACATGTCTCTCTTGCTCAAGCGTCACAAGCAACAGGATAGAAAATGTGCGAAACGGTGCTCCTCAGAAAGCCAGAAACGCAAAGATAAGGATAGTGAAGTGTGCATTTCAACAATTAAATGAAATAAAAAAAAAAATTAAGAAAAGACGTCAAAAAGAGACAGAAGGGGAGTGACAGACAGCAGTGTCACTAAAAACAAGGCAAAATAGAAATGAACACACAAAACAAAGTGTACAGTAACGCTTGTTCAACGTCTAAAATGAAACAGACCAGTGAATGTTCAACAACTTTGTCATCTTCGGTGTGATCACACACAGATAATACTCCTCAAAAGCAACATCACACAGACATACAAACAGCACACAGACATACAAATATCACACAAACATATAAACAGCACACAAACATACAAAACGGTACACAAACATACAAACAGCACACAAACATACGAAACAGCACACAAAGCATTCAAAACAGCACACAAACATGCAAAAAAAACACACAAAAAAACAGCACACAAACATGCGAACAGCACACAATCGTTCGATTTCTTTGTTGATCATCATAGCCGTAGACCAGGCTGAAAATAAAAGGCAGGCTCTGAAATCCTCTGACCTTGCCTCCCTCTAACACCCTCCCCCCCCCCCCCCCCCCCACTCCCTTCCTCTCCCACCCCCTTTAAACTCCCTCAACCCACAACATATTCTCACCCCCGTCCCCATTCAGCAGCGAGAACAAAACTTCATAAAGGGCTTTAATCAATAGGCGTAGTGCAGGTTTGGGGTGGACAATATTGACCAAAATTTTATGGCTTAGACAAGCTGACAATTAACGCATTCTGTTTCTCTCCCCCCCCCCCCCCCCCCCCCCCCCCCCCCCCCCCCCCCCGTCATTCCCTTGCCATCTTCCTCATCGACCTCATCGACACCACTTCACCCTTTCTCCATCGCCCCTTCTCTCCAGGGCGAACGATCCGTACCCAAAATGATCAACAAATTTGGTACAAGTGGTCTTCTGTCCATAAAACAAGTTCTTCGATTCCCCCTCCCCCCCCCCCCCCCCCCCCCCCACACCTCCATATCATCTAATTCGCTGTCCTCTGCCCCATCAACAACTTTTTGCCCAGTGTAGAGAGATCTTGAAAAGAAAACAAAAACATGACAAAGAAAATATTGCAAGAAGAGAAGGGAAGGGGCTGTAGAAGGAGCATGTAGTACTTCAGACTATTGAAACAGGTGGTCTTTAAGCTTCGACTTGAGGGATTAAATAGAGGTAGCGCCTCTAACGTGAAAAAGGTGAGAATTCTAGAGTGGTGGCGCCATGAATGAACAAAAACCGCAAAGCGTGAGATTTGCAGAACAAAAGTAAAGTTAATACACCGCCGAACGAACAAACAAGCTATACGACAAACAAATGCGCTTCGACCTTTTGGCCTTCTTAAGGCAAAATAAATATCACACACACACACACACACACACACACACACACACACATACACACACCAAGAATGATTCTGGGTTTTTTTTTCTATGTCAGAATGTGCTGGTGCTTTGACTAAAATCGTGGAATGGAATCGAGGAGGGATTGGGAAAGAGTAGAGGGAGAAGATTATAGTTATCATTATAGATGTGATACTAATTATAAGAAAAATGATA
>JADBJO010000327.1:510868-513368 GCA_016801955.1 Conus betulinus | reverse complement strand
ACCGGCCTGTTTGACATTTTTTGTTTTGTTTGTTTGTCTTGTCTTTGTTTGTTTGCCTATTCGTTTGTCTCTTATTTTTGTCTAAGATCACAGTAAAGTGGATAGACATTAAATTAAAGAACGAACACACACACAATCACACAGACAAACGCACGCACAAACACACACACGCGCACGCACACACACACACACACACACACACACACACACACACACACACACACACACACACACACACACACACACACACACAGAGTTAACCAGGTCACGGGAACGAGCTCGACATGCCCTCCCTGGCCTCTTGCTGTTAATCTTTTCACATCGAAGTCGCTGAAGGGAAAAAACGCTGTCTATATAACTTACTGTGCAGCAGAGAGAGAGAGAGAGAGAGAGAGGGGGGGAGAGAGAGAGAGAGGTGCCTTTATGGTGTCTGAGGGTGAGCAATATCCTTGTGTGTCAGTCTCGCAGGCAGCAGTCGATTCAAACTGGACTTCACTCCCACGGTATTTAGCTTCCACTCGAGGCACCGTATGTGTGAGTTAGGTGGCCTGTCACTTAGCTGCAGATTGAGTTCCCGTGCTTCTTTACGCATTGTTTCGTTCGCTTCCGTTGCAGTGATCGTTCGGTGACAGTCTGCAAAGCTCAGCCCACCCAAAAACCTCTCGCAACTGTCCCTCTCCATGCTCCTCCTCCCCCCCCCCCCCCCCCCCCCCCTCACCTCCCCATCCCCCCCCCTTCCTCCACCCACCTCTCTGCATGCATTACCCTCACTTTCAATTCCGACCCTTTAATCTTTTTCTCTTGTTTGTTTGCTTGCTTGCTTGCTTGCTTGCTTGCTTGCTTGCTTTGCACGGAAAACCGCCCCTTCCCCTCCCCCTCCCCCCTGGCTCTACTCTGCCACACCCCCCAAACTTTCCCTCCCTCAATCAACTTTCTTCACCCGTGACATTCTTCCGCTTTTCCATTTGTGTATAGATATAGACAGACAGACAGATATATGTATATATACCAAAAGTAGTCAAATCCGCACTTCCATTCCCATGCGCCACTTTGGGTCCACTTCTCCCAGTTGTCCCCCTTCCTCTTGTGTCTCCTCCTACCCGTCTTCCATGATATCTCCATTCACCCCTTTTCCCCCTCCCCCCCCCCCCCCCCCCCCCCCCCCCCCCCTCCAGGTTTCCTTCGTCCCTTTCCCTCTCTACCCCTCTCCCCCCTCCCCCCTTTTTTTTTCTTCATTTCCCCCCTCCCCCTCTCTTTCATGCTCGCTGTACCCCATTTCTCTTCATATATCAAATCTTAAATGCAGTTTTAAATGATATTGTAGTCCAGTAATGGTATGCATTCATTTTGTTTACAGCATTCCCTGAGGGAGCCTTCAATTGAATGCGGAAGCTTGGAAGATATGAACATTTGAGGAGTGGGAATGGACGTGCGGATTTTACAACTTTTGGGGTTTTTAACTAATGGCTACATCCAGCACTTAACGTCCTTGAGCGGTGCTTAGCAGTCTACAGGTTTTACCTCAACTGTGTATGTGTGTGTGTGTGTGTGTGTGTGTGTGTGTGTGTGTGTGTGTGTGTGTGTGTGTGTGTGTGTGTGTGTGTGTGTGTGTAAGGGCGTACAATTAAATGGGTGAAAGAATACACAAAAAGTGAACACCAAAGTTCGAAAATGCAAAGCGTAGGCCTAAACTTTGCTGCTTTGTCATAAACCGTGAAACATTCATCAGAGTCAAGAGTCTAGAGTAATGTTAAATCTGCATTTAAAATACAAAGGGTGGAGGAGGAGGGGGGAGAGGGGAGAGACATAAAAAGATGAAAGAGTGTGTGTGTGTGTGTGTGTGTGTGTGTGTGTGTGTGTGTGTGTGTGTGTGTGTGTGTGTGTGTGTGTGTGTGTGTGTGTGTGTGTATAACAGTACTTTTGTCAGCCTGTGTCTTATTACTGTCAGAAAAAGGCAAATCTCTGCTAGCTCTGCGTTAGTTTATATGTGCTTATAACATACATGTCGACGTCTAAAGCAGAAAAGGTTGGTTCTGTTTCTTTGTGTTTGCTTGTTTGTGTGCGTATTTTAATTCAGCTTGTGTGTTTTTACATTTGGTTTGTGTTAGGTTTGTGTTTCAGTTATGTTTACGTTTTAATTGTTTGTTTTATTTCTTTTATAACATTTGTGTCTTTTAATAAGGTTGTGTCTTTATCAGATTTGAGGTTCGATCACGTTTGCGTGTTTTAGTCAGATTTGTGTGTTTCAAATAGGTTTGTGTTTTATTAGATTGTATTTCTTACTGGGTTTGCGTGTTTTTTTTTTTTTTTTTTTTTTTTTTTATAGGCTTGTATTTTTATTAGGTTTGTATGTCATCATTAGTATGTTACGTTAGATTTAACGCCCACGCCCACTAAAGATGGTATGGAAGAGGGAGATAAGTTTCCTAGGAGACAGGGTACCTGTCTAACAATCCATCTGGTCACCAGAACGACAACGTGTTGAGTTGGGCGGAGAAAA
>JADBJO010000327.1:495868-505868 GCA_016801955.1 Conus betulinus | reverse complement strand
GGATAACGATCGTAATATCAACCGTTAGCGTTACAGGCGCGCCGTTTCACACCCACGCTTTGGCATTTTCTTTCTGTGATTGCACAGTTAATCTGACTAACAGGGTGTTGGTGTTTGTTGTCCATCGAGACGACGAAGACCATCTAGTCATCCTGGGATCGGGGGTGAGTGCGTAGATGGCTGGTCAGGCCGATCTGCGCTCTGAAAGATCTATCACAGTATGGACAGGGGATGGTGGCAGCAGCTGGAGATCTGTTGACACTGGTCTTCCTGATTATTCTGCGCTGCTCAGCTGCAGCAATTCTGTTGCCTTCACAGGTCTCTGCACCTTTACGGACAGCTGATCGCCACCCATCTCTGTCCTGGCAGTCTGCTTCCATGTTGTGTGGATGATGTTGAAGGCCTTCAGGGAGGATTTAAGGCTGTCTTTGAAACGCTTCCTCTGGCCTCCAGGAGAGCGTTTGCCCTGTCCCAGTTCGCCAAACAATAGTTTCTTTGACAGACAATGGTCTGGCATGCGAACTACGTGACCTGTCCAGCGAAGCTGTGACTACATCAGGATGGTGAAGATGCTAGGCTGGCCAGCACAAGTGGGGACTTCAGTGTCCGGAATCTAACAGGGTACAGTTACTTTGGCCGTACCCACCAACAGCATCTGTCCCATGAAAATGGCGATGTCGCTCATTCTCTATTATATAGGCTTATCTATTTCTCTACCTCCATCCCGTATCGTCATTTTGTAGTGTCGTAATAATTCACCAATCCATCGTGTATAATGAATATGTTGTTTGTTTTTTTTCAAAGGTTTATTTCTCCTCCAACAAGCATGACGGCGACCGCTCTTGGCCAGCTGGGAAGGTCCGATGATCAAACATATCGCTATGAATGACGTATACTTTTGATGACGTCGTCCAATTCTGATGACCTCACAAGAAGAGACGCGCATCTGATTTGGGGACAGGAGCATTTAGAAGTAGAAAAGAAAGATAATTCTGTGACCAAGTTGTAGAATCTTCTGTGGGTGTTGCCAGATACGGACATAGCCTACTGCGTGAGTACGCGGACCTACAGAGCTGCAGTGTCACTCAGTGAGCGAGATGAAGAAACAAGAGTCCACGATGATGGAAGCGGAACATTTAGCGGACGTCTACTGTCCACCACCAACTATAACCAGGTGAGTCCGTTTGTCTCTGGCGGTTGCCCATATAGTCACCGTGACCACCATCATGATTAATCCCCTGTCATTTGGCTCGTTCACGCTCTTTGTTCCTTTCTGATCTCAGACACAGTGACCGCTGTCATTAATCTACCATTCTCTTACATGTAGGCCTGCTGGTTTATTCATGTATTTAAGCACTGGGGTCTTGCTCTTTTTTTTTTTTTTACCCCCACACATTCGGCTAAACAAAATGTCATGAACACTGGCACGCGTTGATGAAGAACGCCCGTTGTTGTGCTCTTCAACGGACAATTGAGTAGTATTATTTTCATTCATTTTCGGCCGATGGTACACAGACGTTTTGGCGGATAACATTTCTGACAGCCAGAAAAGAGGTAGGTCGGGAGTGTGTGTGTGTGTGTGTGTGTGTGTGTGTGGGGGGGGGGGGGGGGGGGGGGGAGGGTGCACCTTTGACTCCTCCCCACCTCCCACCCCTGCTCAAGTGCGGTGACGTCTTACCCGTGAGCAATGACAGCAAGCATAACTTCGTTAGGCAATCACAGAACCGCAGGTATGTGTTTACGTCACAAAGAATTAAAGTTTCTTTTTCAGTCGTTCAAGTGGCTAAAAAAACTGCGCGGCCATCTATTAAAAACGAAAGTTTGACTTTCCCTCAGCCATCATTTTCTGTTTGTAATTTCGGGTCAGGTTAGTCAGCGTTAGAGACATAGCTTTCAATAGCGCTGGATTACTTTGTTGGATGTATTTGTGGTATTTTTCACCGTTTCCACCATTCAGGTGGCAAATCGCTGTTCTGTTCTGTGATTCGGCCATTAAAAAAAAAAAAAAAAAAAATCTTGAATACGTTTTTGGCGCGACAGAAGACGCCATCTTCCGCAGTTACAACGAAAGGAATTTAAGCGAGCGGAACTTCTCGCATGAAAATTACCTCCCCTCTCATAGTTCGATGGTTCATCCGAAAGATCGGACGGCGAACAAGTCATCTAATTATATCTTGTGTGTGTGTGTGTGTGTGTGTGTGTGTGTGTGTGTGTGTGTGTGTGTGTGTGTTGTGTGTGTATGTGTGTGTGTGTATGTGTGTTAATCGAGAAGAAAGTTTATGGTCGGCAGATAAAAGTAGGGTCGGTCAGACCACCTTAATCACAACTTTTTATGATACTATGTAATCTGGCGTTGGAAGAAGATGTAAATAAATTGAAGTTCAAGATCAACTCATATCCTGAAACTGAAAGGCCGATCTAAAACCAATTGAATACGATCTATTTTGTATCAAATGGCTGGAATGAATGGGGGTGGGCACGGTGGTGTGGAAGGAGAGGGGGAGTGGGAGCGAGGAAGGTCAGACAAAAGGTAAACACACACACACACACACACACACACACACACACACACACACACACACACATGCACACACACACACACACACACACACACACACACACACACACACACACACACACACACACACAACATTAACATCCCCATTTCATCAGTATCAAATGAAACATCGATTTTTTTTTTAAAATCGCAACAAGTGGAGCATCTCGAAAGAAAATCTTCATGAATTCTGTAGTAAAATACATGTACTCTTTGTCGACTACATTTCAACACTCAATGCGATATTAAACGATGAGTGGTTTTATCAGGCGATTCGTACATATGAATGCAAAACTGACACTAGAAACAAATACTTATCACACTACTTCGAAAATCAGTCCGGAATATCCCAGGATAGTGCGCAGTTACAAATAACAGAACTTTTTTTCAGGTTGTAACACTGGTTAAAGATGTCGATCGTCAGCGTCCGTCAGAGTGATGGTTTACTGGTGGATCAAACTAACTGAATTCAGTACTGTTCAGAAGCGTTAAGTTGTGTATTCAAAACGTGAAATACAACTTCATGTAAGCATAGGCCTACACATTCGTGCGTGCTTTCTTTTATTCCGACACTGCATTTATCAACGTTTTTGACCGGTCTGCCCAACAACATTATAAACTGTGCGGATTAAAACTTGCTTTTCGGGACAGGTAGGTTAAGAACCTGATCAAGGACATTACAACAGTTCTGTTTATGAACCTTCCTCTCCCTTCCCCCCCCCCCCCTTTCCACCCACCTCTCTCTCTCTCTCTCTCTCTCTCTCTCTCTCTCTCTCTCTCTCTCTCTCTCTCTCTCTCTCTCTCAGCATGTCTTAAAAATCAACGAATTCATTTGTGGTGTTTAATGAACCACACAAGCCCCCCCCCCCCCACACACACACACACACACACACACACGTAGAGAATTAATTTCACATCATGTTGTTTTACAGCCGAGCAACCACGGACGCCACAAGTAAGGTATAGTAAAAGATCGGATGTACAAGCTAAGCTGGAAACGATGATGACGATGATGATGATGATGATGATGATGATGTCAATGATGATGAGATGACGATGATGGTGATGATGATGATGATGATGATGATGATGATGCAGATTACCGGCGTGCTGGGCGAGCTAAGTCCAGACGATATACAGAACCTGAGCACCATCATCCTACGCAACGGCCACACCATGCTCCACTTGCTAGCGCAGCGCCAGAAGGTGCAAGCCTTGCATGCGCTCCTGCAGCGAGGGGTGCGGGCGTACGCGCGCAACGCCCAGGGGACCACACCCCTGTATTTGGCTCTGCGACACAACTGTCTCCAAGCCGCCAAACTGCTCATCGAAGAAGGCGGCTCCAACGTTTCAGAGGTAGCTGAGTTGGGTTTCCAGCAGGTCTGGTTGGGACTGGATTGAGTGTGGGTCGCACGCAACGCGTGCAGAAAGGATTTGGGTGGTTGATGGTGGTGGGATGTATATGTGAGGAAGGGGGGGGGGGGGGGGGGGGGGGGGGGAAGAGAGGGAGGAACAGGCTGTTTTGGGAGGAGTAGATGATGGGTACAGGGCTAGTTTGGGGTTGTTTTTTAGGTGGTAACTGTGGTATGTTAATAGATGGTGAGGGTTCGTTCCAGTTTGTGACTTGTTTCAGATTTGCTTGAGATTGAGTCAGTTTATGTTGGTTTGTGTCAGATGACACAATGTTGGGGATGCGGCGTGCTTCTTATTTGTTCCGTTCTTGTTTAATTCGTTCCGTTCTTTATGTTTTTTACTCTGTTCTTGCCTGCTTTGGTTTGTCTGTTTCCACGCCGTTCTCTTCGGTTCAATCCGCCTCTTCCAATCTCATAACTTCTTGCTTCAGCCCTATGCCCTGATGTTTCGCCGACTTTGCAGTACGTCACCACAGATTAAGTTAGTCTGTGATGTCGCTCCAAGATTCAAAGTGTTAAATGCTTTGGCCCTATCTGTGGTGTGGAGGATGCGGCTGCAAAGTATATAGGATGAACCAGTTCTTCACTGCGAAGAAAGCAAAGCGAGATAACTGTAAGATCTTCACATAAAACAAACATAAAACAAGAAGTTATAATTAAACTCTAGCTGTGATTAGAATATGCACCCTTTGACAATTTTAGGAGTTTACTCTGATGCCGTGTTTTGTTTTTTTTTTTTTTTTTTTTTTCCCCGGCACGAAAAAAAAAAACATCACACAAATTGAATTTTGATCAGCATGATCAATATCATCTTGAAAGCAGCCTAACTAAAGTAACGACAGTTCCTCAGACTCCCAAATTCGTCCTTTACAGTTATCATATTACGTTCCTGACGAAACAAGTCCTCCTTCAAGCCTATTTCCGTATCTGTACTCCTGTAACTGCTCCAGCAAAACATCATAAATAGTTATATCTCTGCAAGTTATGACACATTTTTCTTGAAAAAAATACAATTTCACGCTGAGAATTTTTTAATAGAGTTTAAGGCTGTTAAAAGAAATTGTTTACCGTCTCGAAGCTATTTTCTTCACATATTGCTGGACTGATCGTCAAAGAGACCGGCACCAAAGCTTTCCCATCTCAGAGTTCGGTTCAGGCTAGGAGCTTGCAGAAACTCGGACTAACGCAATAATAGTCTAGATGGCCTGGGTTAGAGTTTGATCAAGCGAGGGAATGGCTGGTAGTAGTTTGGGGATCTAGATGGGTTACGTGTGCTGCATATTAGGTAGACTGCATTCTAAGTGTAGATCTGGGATAATGTTAGGTTTGAAGTTGGGCAGAAGGATTGGTTGGGTTCTTTCGTGGAGGTGTGATCGGATGCAGGTGGTCAAGTTGCAATTAGGGGTGGGATGACGTTTGAATAAAGTTGAACTAGGCTGCGTTGTTGTCTACAGTAGTGTGTCAGATTTTGTAGTAAAGCCTTACATAGCGTTGAGTGATTGTTAATAATTCATTGTAATATTATACGACGGCCGTTTGAGGTTATGTTGCCCGTTGCTGAAAGAATGGATAATTTCGCACTTCAAATTAAATTTTACTCTGTGTGTGTGTGTGTGTGTGTGTGTGTGTGTGTGATGTTGCCCGTTGCTGAAAGAAATGGATGATCGCATTTCAAATTGAATTTTACTCTATGTGTGTGTGTGTGTGTGTGTGTGTGTGTGTGTGTGTGTGTGTTGCAGCAGGTACGCGCGCGTGTGAGTGTACGTGCGCGCACGCGCGCGCCTTTATGTGTGTGTGTGTGTGAGAGAGAGAGAGAGAGAGAGAGAGAGAGAGAGAGAGAGAGAGAGAGAGAGAGAGAGAGAGAGAGCACGGGAGATAGATGTGGTGGCAAGATGACGGTGCTGCTGCTGCTGTTTTAGTTATGGCGCTGTCCTCAGTATCGTTATGTGTGTGCATGATCCAGCAATGTTTTCACCCACTGATAACACCGCGCTGGAATGTGAACATGGCAGTGATCTCAAGGCGTAAAGGTACCACTCTGCTGCATCAGATGGTCACCTGTGATCGGCCCCACGCCGTCAAAACTGCTGCTGGACCATAAGGTTCGCTTATTGCGTGTGTGTTTGTGTGTGTGTGTGTGTGTGTGTGTGTGTGTGTGTGTGTGTGTGTGTGTGTGTGCGTGCGTGCGTGCGTGCGTGTGTGTGTGTGTGTGTGTGTGTGTGTGTGTGTGTGTGTGTGTGTGTGTGTGTGCTTGAGTGTGTGTGTGTGTGTGCGTGTGTGTGTGTGTGTGTGTGTGCTTGAGTGTGTGTGTGTGTTGCCTTGTCCTCACACTTTTGTTTTCATGGTGTAACACTGCCGTGCCGCCGGACATTTTTTTTTTCGCAAGGGATTCATCACCCAGCTCGAACCTTGTAGAGGGTATAAAGATAACAGAAGAATCTTCTCATAGCCGGTTGTTAAAATCTGATGACCCCGTTGACTAAGGCATTTTCGGCTGATTGACTGAAGTTAAGCTGCTGACTTTGCGTTGTCTCCTACACAGTTTCGACAGTCGATAGACTTAATTGTCTTCTCCTTTCTCTAACTATACGCATATTCTTTTAACCAAGATGTCTGGATGGAATCCTCATCATTAATTTGCTTTCGGTTTTTGTTTTGGAGATGCTGCAATAGACAGAAATTCGGTGACGGCGTCATTAACGACGAAGCAGGTCGTCTTCTGGAAAAGAAAGCACATGCTCTCTCTCTCTCTCTCTCTCTCTCTCTCTCTCTCTCTCTCTCTCTCTCTAATTTCCTCAGAGAGGAGGCCGTTGTCAAAATTGATGGTTAGAGGGTTTGCCTGCGGAGCGGACGATAGTGAGCTCGAACCAGACGTGCGGTCGGATTTTCTCGGCGTGAACACCCATCCTGTTCAACTAACAAGAAATGGATAGGCCTATCTGGTTCAGTTCGTGGAAGGTTAAAAGCAGCGGATCCGCGGATGGAGAGGTTTTAAGTTCTATTTTTTTATCATCTGTACCCTGCGCTATGGTACCTTCTTGTTTCTTTGAAATAACTTCGTTCAATACACACATGACGCACACGAAGGAAAACTTGTGTCAAAGCACTGTCTGTTTTGTTTGATAACCGAAAAGGGCGCATTTAAAAGGGAATGTTGCCGATTTGGTCGAGCTTCAAGCATCAGCCAGCTGAAACGGACGTACACGACGTTGATGTGATAGGTAGACCTATGTACATGCATACATACTCATACTCCTCCTTGTTCTTCGTGTCCTTCCCTTCCCCTCTTCCCCCTTTTTTTTTTTTCCCCCTTAGTATGGGTATTAGTACCATAATTATCATAACTATTACTAATATTGTTATTTATTTTATTTTATTTATTTATTCTATTGGTATTAGTACCATAATTATCATAACTATTACTAATATTGTTATTTATTTTATTTTATTTATTTATTCTATTTTCACTATTTAAAAAAAAATTCATTTATTAGTATCATTATTATTTCATTTTAAAAAATATATTTCTGTATCATGCTTTTATTATCAGTGACCATTATTACCATTATCTTCACCATGTTTGTTAGCATTATCATCTTTAATACAATTGTTAGTATTGATATTACCATCACTACCATTAACATCACCATCGCCATCGCCACTAAGACTGTTGCCACGGCAACCATGCTGTTTAAGAATCCTCTAACCCACTCTCCTTTCTCCCATACTACAACTGCTATTGCCATATTTTCACCTGAAGTGGTAGTAATCCTGTCTTCATTTATATTTTTTACTATTTTGATCATCATCATTACCATTATTAGTGTTCCTATCAGCAATATCATTATCGTCATTACTACCTTGACTCACGCATTATCTCCCTTCTGACAGCCTCGTTTTCATTCAACGCCTATCTTGCGCTAAAGTGAATAAAGATAAGTATATTACTCGTTCATTTTCGTTGTCCTCATTGTTTTGTATCTTGCCTGAAGAAGACCTAAGAGGTCGAAACGCGTCGTCTATGGTCTTGTGATTCGTCTGTCCACGTTTTTTTGTTTGTTTGTTTGTTGTTTTGTTTTGTTTTGTTTTTTGTTTACGGTTCGCTAACATTTATTTAAGATTTATACTAATGCGTGTTTCTACCCTTGGTCTGAAATTTCGAAACGTATTTGGTAATGCTATTGCCGTTCATGACGCACGGACTGAAAGCTTTGTATGCGGAGCCTTGTCGCCCCGACGGCCATTTTAGCTATAGTTGGAAACTGGGGAAAGTGTATCACTAGTGTCAACATATGCTCAACATCTCATGTCTCATCGGTGAACTCTATCAAGTGTGAGCTGTAAACATTCACCCTGATCATAATCAAAGAAGACTCTTCACTAGTGTTATACAGGCATGCAAACCTTTCATTATGTCAAAGTCTTTTTATGTCATTTTGGTTGTACGTACATGCCATTACATTCGCTCAGGTTGAGTCTGCGTTATCTGACAGTTCGTATTGATTTTCATTTTACGACCTAATTTGAATCTTGCGGCCATTTTTCTTTGTGTGTTTGCTTTTCCAGATAAGAATACGTTGTGAATTTGTTTTTTTTCTTTTTAGTGACTCTTGTAGGCTGTCAGCTACCCCATCTATAACTTCATGTATTGTTTATATCAGTGCTAATTCATTCGTACGTTCATTCACTCGGTAGATATAATTCTTCTCTTTTGTGATTTGTTTTTGTAATCGTTTGTTAGCTTTTTGTAATCGTTTGTTCTTTAGCTTTACTTTTGGTTTGTTGTTTTGTTCACTCATTCTTTTTGATTCGTTTGATTATTTCCATGTGTTTGTTTTTCTCCAGGCGGAGGTCAACAGACGTGATCGAGAGGGGAGGACACCCTTCCATTTGGCTGCCGTATACGGCTATTCCACGGTGGCGGCCATCTTGCTGCGTCACGAACAATGTGACGTCAATGCTTTGGATAACAATGGTCAGCAGTCTTTCTGCTTTGTTGCAATCCCGCCCCCACCCACCCACCCTTCCACCCACACTTCTTCCCCTCTCTTTCTCTCATTCTTTCTCTCGGGCAGTTTGCTTCTTTTAAGTGGAAGCAGTAGAAGTAGGTGTATTAGTTGTAGCAGCAGCAGCAGTAGTAGTGCTAGTGGTGGTGATTTTTTTAAGTTTGACATCTTTAATTATTATTACTCTTCTTCTTCTTCTCCTTCTTCTTCTGCGTACACAGGCTGATACTCCTGCGAACTCTCCTAAATGGACAGACAACTATTAATCACATCTACCCAGTTTGACCGTTGTATGGATGACACGTTACACATAGCATGCACCTTCCCCGACGTTGGAGTATGACTGCCTTATGGCGGGGTAAAAAAAAAAACAAACAAAAAAAAAACAAAAAAAAAAAAACGGTCATACACACAAAAACTCCACTCCCATTGTTAGGTAGATGGGGTTATTATTTATTGTTATTATTATCATTATTATTATTGTTGTTATTACTGTCATCGTTGTCTGCGCCATTGATGTGTTCCTTTATCGTTTACCACCAATACCCTCACTACTACTATTGCTACTGCTGCTGCTGCCATGTGTCTTCTTTTCCTTCTCCCTTGCTCATGCTCTGCCTCCTCTCATTCTCTTCTTTTTTCTGTAGTTTATTGACTATCGTACTGATGATGGTGGTGATGGTGATGACAGTGATGATGATTATTCATGTTGATTGTTTGGCTTTGTTTCCTTTCTCGTCCGCTTTCTCGTCTCTGCTATTTTCTTCTGTCTTCTTTATGACGTCGTCCTTTCTTCTTTTTTTTTTTTTTTTTTAAACTCTGCACCCTAAGACATAGGCTGCGTGTAAAAGTAATGAAGAAACTGAGAGAGAGAGAGAGAGAGAGAGAGAGAGAGAGAGAGAGAGAGAGAGAGAGAGAGAGAGAGAGATAATCACGATGATGATGATGATGATGATGATGATGATCTTTATTTCCAAAGGTAACAGACAAGCAAACACATAAGGGACTAACTAGACATGACCAGC
>JADBJO010000327.1:478368-493368 GCA_016801955.1 Conus betulinus | reverse complement strand
GACATACTTCTGTTAGCCGGGGCTTGCCTGAATATCTTGGACGTTTCTGGGCTCGGACCACTGGATTACCGGAAAGCACCGTCCACTAGCGACCGCCCCGACCTGTCTTCAGAATGCCTGGACAATTCCAGCTGCTCCAGCGGTCTTTCTGTTCAACACACCCCGACGTCAGCTCATTTAGAGAAACGTAGGATGACCAGTTTCTGTGGCGTCGATGACAAAAGCGAGGTCGTTCCACCACAACCCGCGCTAGATTTCCAAAAACCGGGAGTCCTCTTCAAGAAACAAACCTTGCAGAAGGCTTCATGACTGAATCCCCGGCTAAACTATTTTGTGTTCTCTTTTTCTTAAGTAATTCGGTGCTGAGACATGGAATTCTGCACCTCACTCAAGGAAGCAAAAATACGAGGAAAGAAGCTGGGGGGGGGGGGGGGGGGGGGGAGTCAAAGAATTGCTTCTTCTTCTTCTGCTTTTTTTTTATCTTGTTTGTTTGGGGTTTTTGTTTTGTTTTTGCTTTTCACTGTTTGTGGTTCAGCTGCAGTTCCAACCAATTGCAGACGGCCACAATCGACTATTTGAGGGAAATCGCCTCGTGTCCTGTCATCTATGTCTTACGTGCATGGGACAGGGTTGAGTGCCGTCAACACGCTGCTTAGTCCGAAAAAGCTGTCGCTTTGATGGCAGTCTGAGCCTGACCGAAACAATTCCTAGAACATCTATGGACTACATATAGCCTATAAGCTAACATCACCCGATACTCAGCATCGAACCTCCTTCCATCGCCTCGCCCTCAGCCAGAGAATGTATGTTGAGATGTATGCTGGTCGCCATGACCTATTGCAGTGACCTACTCGCAGCTCCCAACACACGGGGGGGGGGGGGGGGGGGGGGGGGGGGGGGGGGGGGGGGGGGGGGGGGGGCTTTCGGGCGAATGGGCCTATCCACCTGCACGAGCAAAGATCGTTCAAATGTGTTTGATCACACAAACTGTTGGTTCTTTTTAATTATCCCAACTTTTGCAGTGTAGGTGTTGCGACACAGCCTATATAGTTTAAGGCAAATATGAAAAACCGAGAAAAATATAAAAGACATAATGCTGTGTGTTGATTGCTGTGCTGGCAAGGCTGTGGCGTGCACGTAACAAGTCTACAGATGCAAATGATTTTCTTTTTTTTTTCATGCATTTTCCATATTGCATTCTTTTCTCTAATCACCTGGCCAGGTTACCTACCTGCTCTCCTGTTTTTTCACCTTTCTCGCACCCTTCCATTTCGACTTGTTTTTTTTTATTGCGCTAAGCCGCACTCATACTTCACAACTGACGCAAGTCAACGAAGAACCAACACATATGTACATATCGCATGTAATAATACACAAATACGTATACCCGCTACATGCACATATACGCCCACGCATACTTATGCGTGCACACGAGAGAGAAAGAGGGCAAGGGCAAAAGGAAGAAGGAGGTTGGGTTGAGCAGAATAATGTGCACAATCATGTGGAGGAAAAAAAAAAAAACAGTCAAGAATCTAACATTATAAGCCATTAACTCCCTTTAGGCATTCCACAGAATCACACATGTTGTTCCTAAAAGTGTTTTCTCTTTACCCTTTTAGTAAAGGCCAATGTGAAGGAAGAAGGTGGATAAAATAAAGTGCATCAGTTTTGTTCCTCTCCGTCTCTGTGATAAGTCGAGATGGAGGAGAGTATCTTATCTGTTCCACTTCGTCCCTGCGATACTGTAAATATGGAGAGAAAAAAAAGGTGGATGTGTTTCACATCCGTTTCTCATCGTCTCTATGATACAAGTAAACGTGGAGGGTAAAACAACAACAACAACATGGATGAATGGATGAATGTGTTTTATCTGATTAATGACATCGTCCCTGAGGTAAAAAAAAAAAATAACATGGCGAATAAAGTAATGACGGATGAAATGTATTGTTATTCATTTCTCTCTTACTCTTTGATAAAGGTGATCACTCCGTTTCTCTTCGTTCCCTATAGCAAGGCTAACACGGAGAGAACGCAAAATTGTGTGAGTGTATCCGACTTTTTTTCTCCGTCAGTCACTGTGGTTAAGGCGAATGTGCAGATTAAAACAATGTAAGATATCATACCTAACTGCTTCTCTCTGTCTCTGTGATAAAAATCGACGCCTGTGTCCTCTCTCTCTCTCTCTCTCTCTCTCTCTCTCTCTCTCTGTTAACAATAGATAAACAATTGAATGGCAATCTCATCTCAATAATGCAAGGTAGTCTCAAAACACTTTTCCTGTTATCTTATTAAAAGCGCTACGTCAACAGTAATCTGCTTAAACTTTTCTCCAATACACACATAATGTCACGTATCATTACGCTTCAACAGTGTGGGACGGGAGTAGTGACGTCCACAAAAAAGGCTGAATTCTCTCCATAGACGTGCAGCATAGCTACTCCATCCATCCAGCTGTATCTCTAACAACAGACAAAAAACTAAAAGCGCTGAACACACTTCCTCCGAGTAAGCAACTGGAGTTCAACAAGGTATCATTTATGTTTACAATCTTGACAGATACTATGCCATGTTATATGAATGCCCCTTTACAAGATCGAACAGCTTTTCTGGCTCGACGAAATTCCTTTTTCCCTACCCACGCATTGATCTATACAAACAAGCCTAGCTTATTCTGGACCATATGTCTGGAACTCACTTCCACCAAATCTACAAAATACGAATACTTTCAAACTTTTCAAGAAACATGTGCGCACCATTCCCCATCTCATTAGTACTTTTATGAATAGTTTGTTTATCATTGTAGAATTAGATTACGATGTTGCAATGTTGAATTGTCAGTATGAATGATAAGTGTTGAAAATTGTATGCATGGCAAGGACAGATTGTAAGACTAGGCTTTGGCCTAAAATCTTCATCCTTGCGTACTAAAGAGCAGTCAGTCAATCAATTGATCTCTCTTGAATCACAGACTCTACCTAATCCCCTCAATGTCACGGTTCTCTCCCCGGTGCTAACCCAAGAGAATATCACCAGGTGATTCAACACGGGCAGTCACCTCGCCTTTGTTAAAGAGACGTCCACCACAAGAAACAACAACAACATAAAAACAACATTAACGGCATGACTTAAATCCTGTTGTTCTGAACTTTTGTCAGCGGTAGGCTATTTCAGTCGACTGGGGGAGGGAGGAAGGTGGGTGGTCGTGAGATGGTGGGGGGGAGATAAGATCGTCTCTTTTTCTTGCAGCAAAACTACTCCATCCAGCTGTATCTCTAACAACAGACGAAAAACTAAAAGCGCTGAACATACTTCCTCTGAGTAACCAAATGGAATCAACAAGGCATCATTTATGTTTACAATCTTGACATATACTATGCCATTTTATATGAATGCCATTTTTACAAGATCGAACAGCTTTTCTGGCTCGACGAAATTCCTTCTTCCCTACCCACGCATTGATCTATACAAAAAAAAAAAAAAAAAAAAAAAAAAAAAAAAAAAAAAAAAAAAAAAAAAGCCTAGCTTACTCTGGACCACATGTCTGGAACACACTTCCACCGAATCTACAAAATACGAATACTTTCAAACTTTTCAAGAAACATGTGCATAAACATTTTATGTCTCGGTAATGTCATCATTCAGTTAAAATGATCAGCGCCCGATCGGAAAGTCTTTTGTGAACCATACTTTGAATACATCGTCAAAACATATAACCTACTCCGTTGAAATCGCTCATCCCCACTTCCATTCTGCCTACCATCCCTTTTCTCCTCCCCCTACCTACCATTCTCTCTGCCCCCCCCCCCCCCCCCCCTCTCTCTCTATGTGTAGTTTGTAAGTTTCCTTCTGTTTCACCCCCCCCACCCCCCCCCCCATGTCATTATTATTTTTATGAATAGTTTATCATTGTAGAATTAGAGATTACAGTTTTGCTATGTATTGTCAGTCTGAAAATGTGTTGACATAATGTATGCATGACAAGGACAGATTGTAAGACTAGGCTTTGGCCTAAAATCTTCATTCTTGCGTATTAAAGATCAATGAATCAATCAAGCTCTCTCTCTCTCTCTCTCTCTCTCTCTCTCTCTCTCTCTCTCTCTCTCTCTCTCTCTCTCCTCTGTGTATTACAATTGCGAGTGAGGGGTGGGGGAAGGGGTGTTAAAGCGCATATTTCAGCGTGCGCGCGCGCGTGTGTGTATGTGTGTGTGATAGAGAGGGAGAGAGAGGCAGTCAGAGAGAGAGAGAGAGAGAGAGTGTGTGTGTGTGTGTGTGTGTGTGTGTGTGAGTGAGTGAGTGTGAGTGAGTGTGTGTGTGTGTGTGTGTGTGTGCGCGCGCGCGCGCGGCATTATTTATGCCAGTCGTAAACTCGTAAATCTCAGTGAATCTCTTTTAAGTAGCGTTGAAGAGACCAGGATATCCTTGAATGCGGCTGAACTGAACAGGCCAAGTCACGTTTGTCTGATATCTTTCTTCACAAATACTTTAAAATGTCCTTTGTAACCGTGAACGTGAAGTATAGAAAATATGTAGTCTCTCTCTCTCTCTCTCTCTCTCTCTCTCTCTCTCTCTCTCTCTCTCTCTCCGGATTTCTCTTGGATGGGAGATGTTCAATAGAAACTGTATCCCCACCGTCTGAAAATCCTTTGCTAGTAATTTCCTATATTTTTCTTTGACTTAACCTTTGTAGGTTCTCTTCGGTTGGTTGGTTGGTTGTTGTCGTTTTTACTGTGTTTTCTCTCCCCTGCTTTTTGGCTGATGCTCCTGTCTCTGTTCTAGACAGTCTCGGCACATTTCAGTTCAATTCCATGCAGTAGGTCTGCGTTAATCCATACGGAAGTTCGTTTGTGCCTTCACAGTCTCATTATAAACAACTGTGATGGTGTGGAGGGGTAAGGGGTGTGCAGGCGAAGACAAGGCAGATGGTAAGAAGTGCAGGTGCCAAGAGAAAGCAGCCAGTCAAAAAGACGCAGAGGACGAAGCGGAGTTTTCTACCTTTTATTCTCTTTCCATGCCAGAGAACACTCGATATGTACTGTTTGTAAAAAAAAAAAAAAAAAAAAATTCCAGTGTCACAAGGTATTTAAAAAAATCCACAGCATTTCTTTTCATGAGGTATTTAAGAAGATATCAGTCCTGGAGTATAAAAACTGTCCCTGAGAACATCTGACCAAGTCAGTTACTATGCAAGCGTTCAGTCGTCTAGGCGGGCACTGTGGGTACCTTTTTGTTGGTTTCCCTCTCAGACGCGTAGACCGCCGTGGGGCTGGCGTAGGTGGGCCAGTAGCACATACCGGAGATGGAACAGGAGAGGGCACAGAGTGGCCAGTCGTCACCGGCGTCGGTTGGGGAGCCACCTGCCTGGTACTGGAATACCTTGTAGGACTGGCTCATCCTCGCTGTCCAATTCAGAGTCTGAGGTGGTGGAGATGGAGTCATCTCTGACTGGTCATCGTCTTGCAAGTCAAAAGGGGCACTCACAGGCAGCAGGTCCTTACGGTGGATGGCTCGTTCTGGACCGCCAGCCAGGGGCTGGACCGAGTAGACAGGTAGGCCGTCATAGTGTCATGATGTCACACCGGTAGAGGTCAGGTTCCACAGGTCCTGGATCTTGTTTCGGCCAATGATGCCATTGCGTATGTACGTAGTCGCCTACACTCAGGGCACGATCTGCAGCCTTTTTGTAGGTGAAGCCGTCCCTTTTCGCTGCAGCTTCCTTCAAATGGTTGTACGCCTTCAGGTGGGCCTCCTGGAGGCGGAGACAGTGCTGGTGGACCCAGTCGACAGCACCAGAGCAGCTGTGGTAGGGCGCCCCAGAAGGTCGTCAACAGGGAGCCTTGGTTGCTGGTCAACGAGCAGGAAGTGTGGGGCAAAACCTGTGGAGGCGTGAGGGGTGTTGTTATACACCTGCACAAGTTCTGGCAAGTGTACAGGCCATCTGGTCTTCTCCTCTTGGGGTAGAGTGCGCAGAAGGCCGTGCATGGAACGGTTGAAGCACTTACATTGCCCATTTCCTTCTGGATGATATGGCGTGGTGTGCGACTTCTTCACGCCATAGATCAAGCACAGCTCCTGGATCAGGCGTGACTCGAATTCTCGGCCCTGGTCGCTGTGTATTCTCTCTGGGACCCTGTAACGCTGGAAGCAGTCGTACATCAGGACTTTGGCAACGGTCACAGCTTCCTGGTTTCTTGTTGGTACAGCCTGTGTGAATTCGTGTGAAAACGTCCGTCATGACAAGAACGTTCTCTCTGCCATCACTTGCTGGGTCTAGCTTGGTGAAGTCGATGGTCAGGACTTCCAGTGGTCAGGATGCCAGCAGATGACGGGACGTGGTGTTGATGGTCGGCCCAACGCCCCATGGTGCACCGCTGGCAGAAGTCGATGTACGCCTTCGTGTCCTGGTGCATGCCTGGCCAGTAGACCTGGATTGCAGGAGACCAAGCGTGCGTTCTAAACCACGGTGGCCCATCTGGTTATGAAGGGATGCTAAAACGTCAGGTCTCATGACGCTTGGCAACACCAACTGCTCCACTGGTCCTTGCTGATGGTGCTGAATGAGGTGGTGTAAGACACCATCTTTCAGGCAGAGGCGAGGGTGCTGGTCGCAAAGTGCCTTCAATTTTCGGTTCCTGCCTGTAGGGGGCTTTGTGGCCAGTGGTCCAGGACTGGGTCGATGATGGAGTCTTGTTTCTGGAACTGCAGAAGTTCTGGTAGGGACTTTAAGGAGTAGTAGGGTCAGGCTGGGTCTTGGACTGGGTTTCTTCTGAGGTGATGGGATCAGGGTCAACTAAGGACTGTTTCTGACAGTGGGCTTCCTGTGCCATGGCAAGCTGGGGAGGTAGGGCCGTAGGAGCTGGTACAGAAGAAGGGCCTGAGAGCCTGGAGAGGGCATCTGCAGGGTTGGTTCTTCCTGGGCGGTATTGTACATCAAAGTTGAATCAGGCCTGTTGTGAAGTCCATCTCTGCTCTAGTGCCCCAAGTGCAGCATGGCGGAAGGGGACGAGTGGGGTTGTCAGTGAGGACGGTGAATTTTGCGCCCAGGAGACAGTCTCTGAACTTCTCAGAGATGGCCCACTTCATCGCCAGGAATTCCAGTTTCGTACTGGAGTATTTGGCTTCGTTCTTCTCCGTAGGCAAATCGGCGACTTGCATAGGCCACGACCCTACGTTGTCCGTTTTGCTCTTGGGAGAGGATGGCACCAAGGCCATCGTGGCTTGTGTCTGTTTCCAGGATGAATGGGGACTTGAAATCGGCAAACCCCCAGGACCGGTGCAGTTGTCAGTGCCGTTTTCAGATTGTTGAAGGCCACTTGGTGGTGTTGGTCCCACAGTATAGATACGTCTATCGCCTTCTTCTTTTGTTTGCTGCCAGCCTTTGTCACCAGATCATGAAGAGGTCCGGCGATTCTGGCAAAGTTTTGAATGAACCGCCGGTAAATAGCTTGCAAACCCCAGGAAACCTCTCAAATCTGTCGTGGTCTTCGGGACGGGCCATTCTCGAGCGGCATCTACCATGCCGGCTTTGCAGCTGACGCCCTCAGCGGATATCGTATGAGCCAAGTATCTGACTTGGCGACGTAGGAACTGGCATTTGTCTGCTCTTAACTTTAGGCCCAGTGTCAATTATCCTCCACAGAAGGCGGTCAAGACTCTCCAGGTGTTCCTCAAAGGTCTTCGAATACACCAGCAGGTCGTCCAGGTAGACCAGCAGGAACTGGACATGATGTCCAACATGGTGGTCTGCATCAGTCTCTGGAACGTAATAGGTGCTGTGGAGGGACCCATGGCCACCGTAGAGTATTCGAAGAGGCCAAATGGGGTGGTGAAAGCCGTCTTGTGCTGGTCATCAAGGTGCATAACGATCTGGTGAAAGCCCGCGGCCAGGTCAAGGGTGGAGAAATACTGGGAGCTGACCAAGGCATCGAAAGATTCCTGGATCCTTGGCAGTGGGAAGGCATCTCACACACAGTCTTGACGTTAAGATGTCTGTAATCAACGCAGAGGCAGATGCTGCCATCTTTCTTCTTCACGATGACCACCAGTGCTGCATATGGGCTGTAGCTCTTGGTGATGATTCCTTTCAACAGGAGACCCTTGATAAGCTCTTGCACCTCTTGGAGTTGGTGAGGAGGGTGGGGAGGGGGGAGGGTTGGCGGTATGGCTGGACAATTGGTACGTCTTCCCTGGTCTTCAGGCGATGGAGAACAGCATCGGTGTAGCCAAGATCTTCATCATCCGTCATGAAGGCTTGTGACCTTCTTCACAGGAGTTTCTGCAGCTGCCTTTGTTGACTGGTGGTGCCATCGAACTCTGGACAGGGGACTTTGACTGGTGGAGGGACAGGATTTACAGTTTCTTTCGAGATGATTAGCTCATTCATGCCAATGATAACCTGTGGCCCACAGTTCTCTTCCACCGCATCGATGGCTTCCAGGACAGCAATAGGAGTTCGTCCTGGCAGAAATATGTCTTCTGGCGAGAGGTTGGCTACGCTGATGTAGCGTTCACACGATTTCATGCTGACCAATATAGGGATCAGCATCAGGCATGTGGGAGAGGTTTGGACAGGGGCGAGGCCAGGATGTGCGGCGAAGGGCTTTGGCTACTCGACACTTCGACAGTGGCTATGGAGTCGGCTGGGATCCGTTGGTGGGTCATGGCACGGGCTACTTTGTCCTGCTGCCGTTTCCTGATCTCTTGGGCGATGTTTTGCAGGAGAGGCAGGAGTGCTGATGAGGACTTGCTTAGACATGGGCTGAGGACGTTCAAACCCAGCAGAACCGTCAGTCGCTGTTTGCAGTTTTGCATACATAGATCTGTGGGTTTCTTGATGACCAGAGCGGGGACACTGGGACAGAGGGTGCCAAAGACCACCATGTCGACGAGGTAGAGGCCAGAGTAGGGTACCACAGCCTTGTTTACTGCACGCAGTTTGACATGAAAGTCTTCTCGCCTCCGGTTCCTCAGGTGTTGGCTCGCCCAGGTCTCCGTTATGGTGGTGACTCCACTGCCAGTGTCGAGAAGGGCGGTCACTGGATTCCATTAACGATGATGTCGGCTGTTGGACAATTCCCTGCAAGCCTGGTGCTCTTCCTGCCCCCTCCCCCCCCCCCCCCCCCCCCCCCTCCCCCCCTCACTGCCTTCATATTGGTGGCAACGGGGGTTAGAAGTTTCCCTGTTGCTGCTCATGGTGCTGCTGGCAGTTGACTGTGGGCCGGGGTTCATTCCGATGGTGGTACTGCTGCTTGGCCCGGCAGTCTGCTGGCATCAGCACCACCAGCATGTTGGACCCCTTTTTTCTCTGGCTGGCGACGATTTGGTTGGTGGAATGGTTTCAGGTTTCCGTTTGAAGTCTGGAGAGCTGCAGCAACAGTAGGCTGTTGCTGTTCCCTCAGCTGTTGTTTCAGGGATGCTGTTTCGCTCATGATCTTTGGTTCTGTAGGAGGAGGCCGGGTGCTGGTTAGAGCATCACTTCTGTCTTCTGCAGGCTGATCGTCAAGCCAAAGGCCTTTGCTGCTGCAGACAGGCAACTGGCAAACTATTGCAGGTCTGATTCATAGAGTGCTGCGAGTACACAGTCATCGGCAAACAGGAAGTCTCTCACAAGGGCCTCAAGAACTTTATTCTGGCCTTCAAGCGCCGTAATTTGAAGAAGCGGCCATCAGATATGTAATGGTACTGGAGAGAGCAAAGGACAGCATTGTGGCAAACATGAGGCTGAATAGGGTTGGTGCCAGGACACATCCTTGCTTCACTCCGTTGGACACATATCGGCTTTTTTTTTTCAGTTAAAAGCAACTACCCAATGAAAACATGGTAATCTGAGGATTTTGTGTGTACCTAATCCCATCCAACATTTTGTCCTGTACCGGAATTACTATTGGAGTACGAAGATGGTGATACCGTGGAACTCACTCGCTCGATCAAACTTGGTGGCTTTGCAGCTTTTTCCATCGTATTGAAGTAAAAAGACACGCTGCTCGTCATCAACGACCCACGTGCCATCTTCCTCAACTGCGAATTCTTAGCTGTTATTAGGTCATAGAAATTGTTAATACGGTGAACACATCAGTATTTCTGTACCGAAGTACAAACTTGAACCTGGAAATGTTCCCGATCCGATGTAATGGCTAGGGACAGTCACTTTGTCTTTATTGCATGGGCAGTCGTAGTGCCGCGCAATAATTAAAAAAAGCCAATAATAGTTGTTATAAAACTCACTTTTTATATTAGAAATGATACAGCAATTAATTTTGTTTCAATGCGTACTTGTTTTTCTCATTCACTTTGTAGATTATGTAACAGTAGTAGAGTAAAGCGCAATGAGACACTTAAATACTTTTGAACTACATTGTCTCGCGGAAGTAAATACACTGCCGGATAGTAATTGGGATTTTCATTGTCGCAGAAAACGCGGTGGCACTGAACAACTCTACCAAGACAATTGAAATGGCTCAAATCAATGGCTACAAAGAAGAACTGCAAGATGAATTGCAGAAAACTGATCCGGATTCTCATGCCAGTCGGCTGCTTACACAAGGTATTTACCAACATGTATCCCGACACAATTGACGAAGTCGACAATATTCTTTTGCTACAGGCATTCCATTGCTGCCTCATCACGTTCCCCCAACGACCCCAGCGGTCAGGGGACTGACTGACTGACTCTTATGGAGACCGGTTTGTAGCTCTGCCGACCGATAGGGGTAATTACAAATCTTGGTGGTATTGTTGATTCACAGTTTCCTAAAGGTATGACAGTTTATAAGTATTAATTATCACATTAACACGTGTTTATTTGGTGAACTCGTTTTCACAGATTATGGATTTGAGGGATTACCACGAGAAGTGGAAGTAGGTCGTTTTGTTTCCCCCCCTCCCGTGTACGGCGCGGGTTAAATCATCTGTAGATTAAAGATCGTGTTGAGCAAGGAAAGAGCTAGGATTTTAAGTTACATTTGTTCAAACTGTATCGTAATGTAACGCGAAGTTGTGTGAAAGAGTTCCGTTTCATTTTTTTTTTTTTTTTTTTTTTTTGCTATCGTCAGAGCTGGTGGTGTCTAACCATGACCATAACGTTTGTCTTTTTTTACCGAAACTGAACGAGTGAAGATGCAGAATATAGGTTTCGAGCGATGACGTCACGTTTCTACCGACGCGAACGGAAACCACCATGTTGGGAAGCCAATTTTTCGATGACGGCCATTTCATCTCTACCTCGGCAGTGCGGCTTCGTTGTTTGTGCCATGTCTTCAGCCACCATTCAGAAAATCACAGCAAAGAGAACGTCATGTATACTGACAAGTTAGATGGGGACTGTAGATTTGCTATCGCCAAAAACTGGAGTGGTTGAACGGATCAGATCCATACGATTCCAGAGAAAAAGAGTGGTCAAATGATGTCAGTCTTACACCACCACTGAAGTTTCCTGCACTTGTGAGTTTCCTTGTCTGCGGTGCAAGCACATACACCTTGCAGCAGTTCGAGTGCTACAGAAGCCTTGATGCATATATTGTGCAGTTTACTGATGGTTGGGTGCAGGAGTTGAAAGTCTAAACCCCCCCACCCCCCAACTGTAAACACTCGGTTGTCAAAGCAAAGGTAGATTTTACAAAGTCTTCTCTGTCAACTCTGTTAAAATGTGTCAGTGAATGCAACATTTGAATGCAGTAATTCACTAGATGTACAAGACTTGGAGAATCTTCTCTTTGATTCAAAGGCGTAGCTTTTTTAAATTTCAATTTTGTAATTTATTTAAAGTGGTGTGTGTGTGTGTGTATACAGCAGCAGCAAAGAAACATGAGGGGAAAATCATGATTCAGTCATTCAGGTTATCAGTTATTTGTTTAAAGCAGCAAAAAAAAATAGCGTGAAATGCTTGATAAGGGGATGCATGCATTAAATGTAACTGGTCAACATGGATTTGGTGACAGTGAAGATCTAGCCCACAAACAACAAACATCACTGCATAAGCACCAAATCAATGCATCACGCATCCTTTGTTGACCCCCCCCCCCACCCCCCACCCCCTTCTTTAGGTTATACTGTGTAGATGTTGGGGTGTGAGTGTGCTCATGAATACATTATTTCATTATCAAAGGCAAAGGAGATAAAGTTTATAAACAAATTTGATTAAGCTTTGATTTTTTTCCTCAGCATGTTCTCTGTGTGTGTGTGTGTCTGTGTGTGTTCTCTTTTTCGTGTGCATGTCTGATATGTCTTGCATCATGTCATGTTCTTTTTTCATTATGTAGATCAAGCTGATAACTAGCAATATCTTGCACCTTTGGTAAAGATAAACCTACATCATAAAGATGTGTATTTCCTTATTAAAATTGCATCAACATTCAGCAGTTAAAGTATCATTTCTCTTCCAGATTGTGGAACTGCTTCCTCTCTCTCTGCATTTGCAGGGGACATTTCTCTTCCTTGGCAGGCACACTACCTTAAAGGCCACAAAGCCACTAACACTGAGCAGAAAAAAAAAAAAAGAAAGAAAGAAAGAAAGAAAAGTTAAAGAACTCTGTAACAGAGTTAACTCTAAATGTTGGAGTCTAAGTGTGATACACATTTAACGTTCACAGTGACCATAGATATTTCCTCTACTACTTTTTCATTTGCAGACATCTTGTCACTTGAAATTTGCTTGTTTTGGTTCTGCAAAGAATGTTCATCATAATACCATTTGCATTACCTAGTATTGGTTATGTATTAAAGTGTAATGGTTGATGCAGTTTCCCCTGTAGTTTACAGAAAACTGTGTGAAAATTTATTGTCTCTCTTGATGCGTGTAACAGCAATCAGGTATTATCATTTACAGCTCTTTCTAATGTTTTCAGGAATTTTTTCTCTTGTAAACCATTCTTTGTTAATAATGGTGATGCTTTTTTCAACCATGTTCATGCATACAACTCAGATACATATGTTATGAGTATCACTGCCAGGAAAAAAAAATTCTTATATCACAATCTTTTTTTATTTTTCAACTTTCGCTGTGATCATTTTGTTTGAAGTGTGTAACAGCAAAACCCATGTGTCATGTTGCGTACAGTACAGCTGTGTTGTAAACCTTTGCAGTATAATTTTCTTCTGTTAAATCGGTGATTGTTATTGTGGGAATTCTTTTTAACTGCACTGCTCATGCATGTGTACGTAAATCAGCATATGTGCACTGCTGGAAAACAAGTGCTCTGGAATCACATCATACAAACATAGTAGAATATTCATAGTGCACACCATAGCTGAACTTCAGAATCAATTTTGTTTTGAAACTGAGAGGAATACATTGCCACACAGATCATAAATGAAAAGTTTTTTCCTTATTTTTGTTTTACAAACTCTCCGCTAGTAAAATAATACTGGAGGAAGACAGACATTTATCATGGAAAACCCACTGACACAGTTTTTGTGCCCAAATATGATTACTAATGTATGCTAATGACAGGGAGGAAAAATGTCATCTTAAAAACATTTAAGTTTTAACAGTCTTCTGTACATCTTTGTGCCCTCATAGGAACAGATACAAGTTGAAGATACACATGGAGAAAAAGTCATCTTGAAATATTACTTTTTTAACAGTGTTAATAGTTATGCGTTATCGTCTTTGTTTCCTCAAGGGGGACAGATACAAACTGAAGTTACACATGAAGACACAAAGTCATTTTGAAATATTTCTATTTTACCCGTCTTTTGCTTCATCTTTGTGCCCTTAAAGGCATCAGACATAAATTGAAGATGTGGAGAGAAAGTCATTTTGAAATATTTTTATTTTACCAGTCTTTTGCTTCATCTTTGTGCCCTCAAAGGCAACAGATACAATCTGAAGATATATGTGGACAAAAACATCATCTTAAAATAATATTTCTATTTTACCAGTCTTCTTGGAGAAAAAAAATCATCTTAACCAGTGTTCTACTTCATCTTTGTGCCCTCAAAGGGAACACGTAGAAACTGAAGATATAACTGGAGAACAAGAAAAAAATCATCTTGAAAAGTTGTGCTATGGCCTGATGGCCAAATGTCACAAATACTAATCATAGCAAACTTTTTTTTTTTTTTTTTTACTTAAGAAGACCCAAGAGGTTGAAATGCGTTGTGCCTTGTATTGTACTTTGTCCATGTTCTTGGTGGTAACTAACCCATTCTTTCTAAATCTTGTTTTTCTTTTAGTCAAACTGTCATGTGTGTGTGTGTGTGTTTGTGTGTGTGTGTGTGTGTGTGTGTGTGTGTGTGAATTTGATGTTTCATATTGTTTAGGAAAATACTTGGATACATTGTTTTATTCAGATTATGATTCTACAAGTGTCCTTTCAGTGCTACTGCTAGCTTTTTGTGTAAATAATGTGCATGCTATTGATTCCTTTGACTTTTCATGTATTTTAATCCAAAATGGAGATTAAAAAAAGCAGGGGAAAATATTTTGAATGAAAGCAGCTTCTGTACATTTTCTGAGTTGTTTTGCATAGTTGTGCATCAGTTTGTGTTCCACGCAGTGTGCGTGTGGGGGGTATTTAAACAACACAAGATTACAGATCAGCTGACTAATTATTACTTTATTAAATCTGGAAATTTTGAGTCAGTTCTATCTCACTCTTTTCAAAGATTTACTTTCAGAAATACTCACAATGAACTTTTGTAATATTTGAAATGATCAGTTTCAAAAGTTTTCCTGCCTCATTACTTTCCTGTACCACTTTCACTGACAGTATAATTATGAGGATTCTCATGTCAGTCATTCAGATTTGATCTCCCAGTGTTTTTCATACTAATGACAATGTTGACTAAAGGAAGAACCACACTGACAAGCTGAATCAGTGAAAGAGAGTCTCCCATAGTAAGGAAGTGGGACTTGAACACACACACACTCGCACACACGCACATACACGCACACACATGCACGCACATTCATTTTGGGCATTTTTAACCCCTTCACTGCCACAGTAAAATAGCACATTTGAAAATCTGTATGCCATGGTAAAATTTAGCTTTTTTGGGTAGGTT
>JADBJO010000327.1:428368-473368 GCA_016801955.1 Conus betulinus | reverse complement strand
GAAACTGAGTGCCAGAAGTGCAGGCCTTCTTGCAGGTGCTGCAAGTGCAAATAGAGTTTAAACCGCTGTTGAGAGACCAAATGGGGGTGGTGAATCCGTCATCTGCTGGTCATCAGGGTGCATAGCGATCTGGTGAAAGCCCGAGGCCAGGTCAAGGGTGGAGAAGTACTGGGAGCCGACCAAGGCATCGAAAGATTCCTGGATCCATGGCAGTGGGAAGGCATCTCACACAGTCTTGGCGTTAAGATGTCTGTAATGAACGCAGAGGCGAATGCTGCCATCTTTCTTCTTCACAATGACCACCAGTGCTGCATATGTGCTGTGGCTCTTGGTGATGATTCCTTTTGACAGGAGACTCTTGATATGTTCTTGCACTTCTTGGAGTTGGTGAGGGGGGATTCGGCGGTATGGCTGGGCAACTGGTATGTCTTCCCTGGTCTTCAGGTGATGGAGAACAGCATCGGTGTAGCCAAGATCTTCATCATCTGTCATGAAGGCTTGTGACCTTCTTCACAGGAGTTTCTGCAGCTGCCTTTGTTGACTGGTGGTGCCATCGAACTCTGGACAGGGGACTTTGACTGGTGGAGGGAGGATTTTACAGTTTCTTTCGAGATGATTAGCTCATTGATGCCAATGATAACCTGTGGCCCACAGTTCTCTTCCACCGCATCGATGGCTTCCAGGACAGCAATAGGAGTTTGTCCCTGGCAGAAATATGTCTTCCGGCGAGAGCTACCCTGATGTAGCGTTCACACGATTTCATGCTGACCAATGTAGGGATCAGCATCAGGCCATGGAGAGGTTTTGGTCAAGAGCAAGGCCAGGAGGTGCGGCGAAGGACTTTGGCTGCTCAACACTTCGACAGTGGCTATGGAGTCGGCTGGGATCCGTTGGTGGGTCATGGCATGGGCTACTTTGTCCTGCTGCCGTTTCCAGATCTCTTGGGCAGTGGTTTGCAGGAGAGGTGGAGTGCTGATGAGGACTTGCGTAGACATGGGCTGAGGACGTTCATACCCAGCAGAACCGTCAGTCGCTGTTTGCAGTCTTGCATACATAGATCTGTGGGTTTCTTGATGACCAGAGCGGGGACACTGGGACAGAGGGTGCCAAAGACCACCATGTCGACGAGGTAGAGGCCAGAGTAGGGTACCACAGCCTTGTTTACTGCATGCAGTTTGACATGAAAGTCTTCTCGCCTCCGGTTCCTCAGGTGTTGGCTCGCCCAGGTCTCCGTTATTATGGTGGTGACTCCACTGCCAGTGTCAAGAAGGGCGATCACTAGCATTCCATTAACGGTAATGTCGGCTGTTGGACAATTCCCTGCAAGCCTGGTGCTCTTCTGCGCAGCTGCCCCCCCCCCCCCCCCCCAGCATGTTGGACCCCTTCTTTCTTCTCCTGGCGATGGTTTGGTTGGTGGAATGGTTTCAGGTTTCCATTTGAAGTCTGGAGAGCTGCAGCAACAGCAGACTGTTGCTGTTCCCTCAGCTGTTGTTTCAGGGATGCTGTTTCACTCATGATCTTTAGTTCTGGAGGAGGAGACTGGGTGCTGGTTGGAGCATCACTTCTGTCTTCTGCAGGCTGATCGTCAAGCCAAAGGCCTTTGCTGCTGCAGACAGGCAACTGGCAAACTATTGCAGGTCTGGTTCATAGAGTGCTGCGAGTACACAGTCATCGGCAAACAGGAAGTCTCTCACAAGGGCCTCAAGAACTTTTGTTCTGGCCTTCAAGCGCCTTAAGTTGAAGAAGCGGCCATCACATCTGTAATGGACAGTGATCCCTGCGTTGGTACTGGAGAGAGCAAAGGACAGCATTGTGGCAAACATGAGGCGAACAGGGTTGGTGCCAGGGACACATCCTTGTTTCACTCCGTTGGACACATATTGGCTTTTTTTCAGTTAAAAGCAGCTGCCGAATGAAAACATGGTAATCTGAGGATTTTTGTATACCTAATCCCATCCAACATTTTGTCCTGTATCGGAATTACTATTGGAGTACGAAGATGGTGATATCATGGAACTCACTCGCTCGATCGAACTTGGTGGCTTTGCAGCTTTTTCCATCATACTGAAGTAAAAAGTCATGCTGCTCGTCATCAACGACCCACGTGCCATCTGCCTTAATTGCGAATTCTTAGCTGTTGTTAGGACATAGAAATTGTTAATACGATGAACACATCAGTATTTCTGTACCGAAGTACAAACTTGAACCTGGAAATATTCCCGTTCGGATGTAATGGCTAGGACAGTCACTTTGTCTTTATTGCATGGGCAGTCATAGTGCCGTGCAGTAATAAAAAAAGCCAATAATAGTCGTTATAAAACTTTTTTTTTAATGATAGAAATGATACAGCAATTAATTTTGTTTCAATGCGTACTTGTTTTTTCTCATTCACTTTGTTGATTATGTAACAGTAGTAGAGTAAAGCGCAATGAGACACTTAAATACTTCTGAACTACATAGTCTCGCAGAAGTAAATGCACTGCTGGGTAGTAATTGGGATTTTCATTGTCACAGAAAAAGCGGTGGCACTGAAGAGCTCTGCCAAGACAATTGGAAGGGCGCAAATCAATGGCTACAAAGAAGAACTGCGAGATGAATTACAGAAAACTGATCCGGATTCTCATGCCAGTCGGCTGCTTACACAAGGTATTTACCGACATGTATCCCAACATAATTGGCAAAGTCGACAATATTCCATTGCTACCGGCATTACTGGTACTTGCACTCTTATGGAGACCGGTTTTGTAGCTCTGCCGACCGATAGGGGTAATTACAAATCTTGGTGGTATTATTGATTCACACTCTTCTAAAGGTATGTCAATTTATAAGTATTAATTATCACATTAACACTGTTTATTTGGTGAACTTGCATTCACAGATAATGGTTTTGGAAGATTACCACACAGAAGTGTAAGTAGGACGTTTTGTTTCCCCCCTCCTGTGTACGGCACGGGTTAAATCATCTGTAGATTAAAGATCGCGTTGAGCAAGGAAAGAGCTAGGATTTTAAGTTACATTTGTTCAGACTGTATCATAATGTAACGCGAAGTCGTGTGAAAGCGTTCCGTTTCTTTTTTTTTTTATCAGTCATAGCCTGGCGGGTGTCTGACCATGACCAAAACGTTTGTCTGTTTACTGAAACTGAATGAGTGAAGATGCTGAATATAGTCTCGTGCATTCAGCTTACTTCAGCAGGTGTGTCCTTCGTGGTGCCCAGGATCAATCCCATTGCTTCAGTTTG
Organism: Conus betulinus; assembly: GCA_016801955.1. Taxonomy (NCBI): domain Eukaryota; kingdom Metazoa; phylum Mollusca; class Gastropoda; order Neogastropoda; family Conidae; genus Conus; species Conus betulinus. Next base: position 470,127 of record JADBJO010000327.1, on the reverse strand, counting down.
AATTCTTTCTCATTTGAGAAGATTGCTGTTGAACGCATACACATGCGCACACACACACACACATGGGCCTGTGCCCACACATTGATACACACACGTGTACATTCACTATACACATACAAAAATAAAACAAAAAAACAAACGAACAAACAAAAAGACAACCAGTGTTAGGTAGGCATTCAAGAGCTTTTCCTAGCAACCAAACTTGAGTAGGATCTTCCGCAAGCCAGTCGGATTAACGGTGTCAAAAGCCCTTGCTGAGATTAACAAACACCATGTGGAGGTCTGTGTTCTGCTCATGACACACCTCATGTGGCTGGCAAATAGCAAATGTTCCCTCTACAATCATGGTGTTCAACAATCCTCTAACCACTTTACTTTCTCCATTTCTCCCTGTCTATGTGTATAGCCACTACTGATACTATAACTATTATCGTCATATTATCACCAAAAGTGGTAGTAATCCTCTCTTTATTATTTTTTTTTATAAGATTGTCATCATCATTGTTATTATTATTGCTATCATTATTGATATTATTATTATTATTTTAATTCGCATTGTCTCTGGCCCTTTGCGGTTGGTTGGGCTATAAGCAACATTACCTTGCCTTACTTTCCCAACCTCTTTGTTTTCATTCAACGCCCATCTTGTGCCATATTCCTATTCGAGAAGATAAGTGATTGCTCATTTTTTGTTTACAATGTCATGAATGTTGTTTATCTTGCCTGAAAAAGATTTTAGAGGTCGAAACATGACATGTTAAAGTTTGTTTGAATTTTCGCCTACAATCACTGCACTTTGAAACTTTGAAACTAACACGCATATTGTTACATGTGGAGTATATTTCTTGCTTTCGGCAAACTACACACAAACACATAGTGTAGTCTACAGTAGGTATACATTGAAACCATACACACATTCTATGCTCACTATCCACTTACCAATGTAAATAGCCCCAGTCGATGAAGAATTTATTGTTTTGTAATACATTCAAGCAGATTTTCACATTTTAGCATACTATTATCCACAGCTACACATTTACACACATGCACTCGTCCATAATACCATGATATAATACACACATATATGATGTAATTCCTTACCACTCCCCATAAACCTTGCTAATGTAACTTGATAGACTTAAGCAAGCACACACACACACACACACACACACACACACACACACACACACACACACACACACACACACACACACACACACACAGTTGGAACCTGGAATCTGATCTGAGTTCTGTGAATGGCACCATGACATTGGGAATAAATTCTTTGCAAAAAAAGATCCTTTTTCTCAGCTTGGCTTCCTGTTTCGTTGGCAGAATAACCCAGTCCGACACTCTCCTATACAGCACATCACTCATTTTATTGCTCCACACACAGGGACCGAATGTGAGAGTGAAAATACTTTCAAAAATATCAGATAAAAGAATGAAGCCACCCTCTTGAGTGTCCATGTATGGATAAGACTGACTCTTGAGAGGGCAATGACATTACTTAAGTAAAATAAATACAAACGGGGAAGGAACTTCTGCTCCTTTGTTAAAACAGTCGCAGTTTACACGCCCAGTAAGTTACTTAATATGCAGCCTGTGGTTCCTGCTTATGCAACACAGGGCCTATTTACCTAGCACTCGTTCAGACACAAGGCACACAGAACAAACAAGGAACTTTCTCATCAGAGGAAGTTCCAAGCTTCTGTATGTCGATTATGACTTTTACATGAATTCACCATAAATGCTGGTGGGTATCAATATAGTATCAGTCATGAAAAATGCTGTCAAAGTTAGATAATTAATGATACAACTACACTTTAACTAAGCAAATTCATTTTTCAGATATGAGGTGTGGTGTTTGCTTTACGATGAATGGGATCTTTGGCTGGCCTAAAAATCTGACGGGAATGGATGCTTCCCATTGTTGCAGAAATTGAACGCTTAGAAAAGGGAGAAGACAGAAAGAAAAGAGAACAGATCAGTTGCATTTATTGATGTACATCACAACCAACCACAGAATGCTGGACTCAAAGTCCGAATTCCTAGTCGGGAGTTCCCAAAGGTACGTATGAAAGAAAGATACATAAAGATTAATATATTTTCTTTACATATAATTTATTTGTTTTTTTTTTTTTTTAACGCTTGCCCCTTCCATGCACCAGCATGAGTTTTAATTCATTCCATGATGCACGAGTGCTGGCTTTTCCATACACTGCGACACCCAGATGTCTTGCCACTTAGCACAGAGAGCAGTTGATCACATGGCAGCCCGTCATGTTCTTTCTAGAGGTGTGCTTCTTCACCTATCAAAAAAAAAAAAAAAAGTCCCTCATTAACATGTTGATATTACTTTGATAAAAGTTCAACTCAAATGTTGGCATGAAGATCTATGAAATTGAAACAAAGGTCAACAAAAGAGCAAGACATGAAGAATGTAAAATTACATAATGTAAAGTAATTTTTTGATTCCGGGGGGTGGGGGTGGGGGGGGGTAAAAAAAAAAAATGGACTTAGATGTGAGAGGTGTGTGTATGTATGTATACGTATGGGATTTCTTCCCCCCCTTCCCTCCTCCCTCCAGCACTCAAGATTCCAGCCGAGGTAAATTTATTGGGAAGCCCTCTTTCTCTGACAAAAATTGATTTCAGATAATCGATCGTGTAACCCAACTTGAGTTGTGTGATCTGCAGTCGTATTGAAATACATAACTTACAGAACTGACATTTCAGTAAGCACATAATTTATCCAGACTTAAGATTTGACCAACCCCAAAATTTGGACAGTCTGTCAGCTGTTTGTTGTTTGCAACTTCAGTAGAAGTATCCATGCACTCTCTTCAATCTGGGTGCTGAACTCTGCAAAGCTATCTAGGTATGACATGGTTTTAAATCAGACATTTTGAAAAGAAGTTAATCCAAGCACTTGATTTGATCTGATCTAATTTTCATGTTTATAGATCATATTTGAAAAAAAAAAAAACACTTTGCAATGTTTTTTTCAAACATATTCACTTACGGCTATTTCACACAGACTTTTTTGACACAGTGACAGTTGTTTTGATCCTGTGAAAGGCCTTTGGAATGATAGATTTACCCCTCTGCAAGAGATTGGTTTCATATGCAGTGAAAGTTATGCGCAATATTTTCAGAAGCTCCGTGAATTTGAATAACATGAATATTTTTTATACTTGCATCAATTTAGAATTTATTCTTGTTTTTGAGCATTTGTGCATTGATCTTTGTGAATTCCAGTGTGTTTTGTCCTGTATTCACTTTAAGTCTGTTGGCTTTTATGATGTGTGGGAGTGTGGTGATGTATGCACGTGTGTGTGCGTGCTTTTGTACGTGTGCACGTGCATGTGTATGGTTGTGGTTTTTGTGCGCGGATGCAAGAGTGGTTGATGGTTTATGAAAATTTTTTTTTTTTCTAATAGACTTATACTAATCTTTTCTGCTCTGTTTTATACAAATACATGTATTGATGTCTGTGGATGTTTTTAAAATGAAGTTTTCATTTCTAATATATTCTGTTGGGCCTATGTTTATGTATAATTCTGTTCGTTTCAGCACATTATACATGTACGGAAGAGAGGGGTCGAGGGAAGATGGTGGCTAGAGAGAGGGGGGGAGGGAGAGGAATATGGGGAGAGAAGGGGGGTGAGAGGGATCTGGGGAGAGAGGTGGAAGAGGGGTGTGAAAGAGAGTTGCTTTGAGTTGAATTGTTACAGTAGGATCTGTAATGTTTTCTTGTCAATATCCTGCTGGGAAGAAAGAGAGGAGGGATGAATGAAAGTGAAAGCGCAAGCAGACACAAGAGTTCTTTTGTTGTAGTGAGCAGGGTGTGGGAAGTGCTTGTCAGAGAATTGAGTGAGAGGAGTGAGGGAGACATTAACTCAGGAGATGTGCAAATATTCATCTTTTGTTTTCTGTGTCTTTTAGTTTTGTGTGTGTTGTGCAACGTCCGCAAGAAAATTATCCTGTATGAGGACAAAATAAGATTGAGTTGAGTATTACCCAGAAAATCAAGAGGTGCATCTTCTACACCAAATGAAATGAGTCGCATTTGATTTTAAGTGCACACCTTCACCCCCATAAAACATGTTGAGACTGCATTGCTTTTCCTTTCATTTTCATTCTCTTTGATGCGCAGTTAGCACGAATGATCTTCAACTTTCCGAGGAGCCACCGTGTCTGATCAGTGACCGTCTGCTTGAAAACTTTGACTATCATTCCACTTAAATGTGAATGTGGATGTCAAACCGAGATCACCATGACAGCAGGGCATGGAAGGCCTATGACTTTCAGACTTGTCTTGGCGATAATTTTTAGGATTGGTAGGAACGACCTTAATCCAGTTTCAGGATGAGTGGATGGCCACAGTTCAGTTTTACAGCTGTTTTTCTCTCTCTTCACCCCTGCAGAACTGTTATATGATGTGTGTGTTTTGTGTTTGTTTTGTTTTTCTGATTTACACCAGTTCAGTAATTTCATTGTTAAGTATAACGGGAAGATATTACTTTGAAAATGGATTCAGATGTTTAAGCCTGATGCATCTTTTTTATGTGAATAAAAGTAGGCTGAAGCTTTATTTTGGGTAGGTATGGATCATGCATATTTAGGGTCTAGGTCATGTACAATATATCAAAGTGCAAGCTAGCAATCCATACATTGAGCCATCTGTTTATAGATCTAGTAACAAACTACATAAATTAGTGATGCTATCCTTTTGCCAAAATTTCAAGAAATCTCACAATCAGTGTGACACTGTGATACAGGGATGATACTTTGACTGTGTGGATTAGATATGATCTTTGTTTATCAGACACTTTTTTTCTTTGCAGTTTAACTTTGTGGGCAAGTTAATTGGCCCCAAAGGAAATACATTAAAACGCCTGCAAGAAGAAACCGGCTGCAAAATGGCTGTTTTAGGAAAAGGGTCCATGAGAGACAAGGCGAAGGTATGTTTCTGGGTTTTTCCTGGTTGTTTTGTTGTATTACATTTAAAGAGAACACTAAACTTTAAAAGAGAACAGTTTAAAAACCTCTTGGCTTTGTGTACATTTGGCTGTAGGTATTTTCGACTGAGGAACTGCTCTTTTTCCATAAAGCAGACCTGTTTGCCAATAAGATTTTGCTGTATTTTTACATGTGTGTGGTAAAATACGGCAGACACAATGAAAAAACAAATTGAAAAAGATGTAGAGACAAAGGTCTTGAGTGATACCAGTGATTGCAGAGTGTAACTATGGTAGCTTTGACCAGAGAAAGTCAACTCTTGCTAACTCCCATGCTTGAAATCATGTGGGGCTGCGTCTTCAACAGCACACCATGAAATGTTAACAACAACAACAACAACAAAAAAAAAAAAGGTGAGAGAGTATGACATAGAAAAATCTGATTGCTCAGGATTGAAAGTTGTGTAGCTGAAAAAGAAATCTGTGTTTATCATAGTTAATTCAAGATCATGTGGTTGCTACCCAGAAGAGGACTCTGATGTGTGATGTCAGATGAAAATGAAATGAATACTCCTTCCTGCGTTCCTCTCCCCTTCCCAGTCTACCCCCTCCCATTTCCCTTTAAAAAAATTTCGAAGGCAAAACGTTGAAAAATCACCCAACCCCCAACCACTTTTTCATGAAACTTCAGAACATATGTTCAAACTCTTTGTGGAAAATTAAGCTCATTTTTACCGAAAATTTCATCAGAAGCAGGTTTTTTTTTTTTTTTTTTTTTTTTTTTTTTTTTTTTTTTTTAGGGTAAACAGGTCTGGTAATGTTGCAAACAAATGCTAATTGAATTATAAACAATACAGCAAACAAGTCTGAATGCTTTTTAAAAAAATCTATTTATGTTTTGGTTTCAGGAGGAGGAGCTGCGAAAAGAGGGTGGCAGAAAGTATGCACATCTTAACGATGAACTGCATGTGAACATTGAGGTTTTTGCTGAGATGACAGAGGCTTACAGACGACTTTCTCATGCTGTTTCAGAACTGAAAAAGTTTCTTGTTCCAGTAAGTGCTATACTTTATGAACACAGTCTGTTTTAATGAGAGTATTTCAAGAGCACAAAATTTTTTTCAATTGATTTTTATGTGTGTGCTCTTCATCCACCCTCCACCCGTTCTAAGTTAGACTTGAGAATATTCCAAAGGCTCTTGATTTCTTTCATGCTGGTAAATTTTGATCTTTCTTACCAAACAAAATGTCAGTTCAAATAGTTACCCATTTTAGTTTCATTGTGAAAGTATATTTGCCGTTTTATACTATACCATGTCAGACCATAGCATTCTACGGCAGTTAGTCAGCTCTGCCAGGCTGAAGTTTTTTTGTGGCTAATGCAGTAATAAGACAGTAACGTGATTTCCCACCCTACTTCCACTGTAGGAAGAAGCCGGTGTTCGCTTCCTGTACCTCAATCACCTTCGGCCTATCACCCAAGCAAGATAAGTCTTGTGCTCTGTCTCGCCTATACTTCTGCCTTTGTGTAAAGATTGCTTGTGTTTTGCTTCTTTACTTGTTCAGTTGTGGTTCGCGCTAAACCCTTAGTACGCTTTGCTGTGTGAGGCTCTGGTGGGGGCTTGCATTTTAATAATTTTCACGCTCGTCGTGATTCTCGCGACTTTATTCGATCGTCATATTGCTCTCACATTTTTGTCCCTCGCGAGTTTGTTTTCAGTGCAGTTTCCATCGGCACTGTCTCAGTGTTCTTTGTTGCCTTTCGGTAACACATCCAACCCCTTCTTAACTGCCTTTCGGCACGTTGTTTATTTCTCCACGTGCTCCAGTAGTTCTGCTAGACGATCGAACACTCACCGGTCCTCGGCCCGCCATCTTCCTTCCTCGCCAGTCGTGTTTTCCACCATATCGCCTCGTACTGGGTTGGGTACGAAGTTTATCGTACTCCCACTGGGTTTAGCGTACAAATTTTGTGGTACTAGTACGCACGGGGTTCATTTGTGTAAGGAGTTTATCGTACTAGTACATGCTGATCAGGATTGCGATCTAGTGTCTATACACACACTGATCGAGATTGCGATCACGCAGCATTACTCGGCATTTCTCAGCACCAGTGCTCACAGTACTTTTTTCGTACTGTCCCCCTACCTCCGATCGTTGCTTGGCTTTATCGTGTCAGTCCTCCCATTAGGTCGATCGAGTTTAGTCTGTCCCTCGATCTACTGCCTTGTCTCTTCTTTACGACCGTGCGTTTGTGATTGTCTCTGCTACCAGTGCCCAACATGGTGAAGGACACCAACGGGTCGAGCCGCCCCACTACTCAGGAGTCGCTCACTGCCCTGGAGGACCCGCGTGTCAATTCCTCGGGACAATCCATTCCATCTTACGAAGAACGTACGGCCGGTGTGGAGGAGGTTTCCGCGCAGGGAGGCGCGAACACCATTACCATACCTCCTCAACCCGACCGCCGGACGCACGATCGTTGCGCCCGAAGGTGAGCAAGCAGTCAGCCGTTATTTCTAAATCTTTGTCCTTCAGTCCTTCTAAGAAATCCAAGGGCAAGGCCCCTCTAAAAGGGCTGGTCCCTTCCAAAGGTGTACATCGACATTCTTCACCTTCCCGGCCTTCTCGCCTCTGGACGCGCACGGAGACACCTCCCCCATCATGCTCCCCAGCACGGGTGACGGGTCATGGTCGGAATCACCTCCCGTCACTCTCCAGAATGAGCCTCGTATCGTCAGCCATCCCCCCACTGACGACACGCAGCCTCTTTACACTCTCCCGAACTGTGCCCGGGTGTAGCCACCACCCGGACACAAGGAGTGTCAACACTCCCGTGGAGAAGTTACGGCCAGTCTCTGGTAGTACCCCCCACTGACCGTAACTCCGGGTCTCGGCCACAGGCATCGACTTGGTCAGATCTGCGCCCCGGACCCCCGACGGTCGACCCACCCTGAGCAACCGTCGCACTTTCCCCTAGGGGGTACAGGACATTAGGGGGCAGACTTATTCCGCCCCCCACTTGGGCAACGTCCGCGGTACCGTTCCTCTGGGGGGAAGGATCGATCAGCGGGACCATGGGTAACATGCCGGATCCAAACTTAGGGGTGGACACATCGCTGCAGCCATTCCAGTCCGCATTCATGTGGGCAGGGGCTCGGCCACCACGCCACCCCCCATTTCTCCTGTTCCACAGGGAGCCAGCAAGAAGGATCGCAGATGCAGGAGGCAGTGCACTCCCCGGGGCGGGAACGAGAGGCCACACTCTCTCGCTACCCCCCCCCCCCCCCCCCCCGTGTCTAGGTTACCCAGGGCCGCCACAGCCCGCCGTATTCCCTGGGGACCGGTGGCTCTATGCCCCTGGGAGGGACCAGTGGCTCAGTTCGGACAAACAAGGTGACTCCCTCTACGGTCACATGTGGCACCCAGCTACCTCCAGCTGGCTCGACCTTGGTCCGCCTCCCTCTCAGGCGCTGTCCGATCGGCGCTCCCCACCCCCCTTGTCTGCCCGCCGATCATGGAGCCACCAGGGACCGCCCTCGCATTCCCCTACTACCCAGCCGGGGCGGGATCCCCCATGCACTCCTGCCGTTGCACCCTGAGGATGGATCTGCGCATCCCCCCCCAGGAACGCTATCCCCCACAGTCTGAGGATGGGGTTGAGGAGTCCCTCCCCCCTGTCTGGCAGCCTCTCTCTCGTGGAGGCATGGGACCAGATCTTGTCATTAGGGAACCCCCACCCTCTGGCAAGATTCTCACCTTGGCCAGGTTCGCGCCCCCCCTCTCTCCCAGCCCAGCGATCTCAGCCAAAACTCATCACCCCTGAGACCTTCAAGTCCTTGTGGGAGAGCCTGGTAACTTTTGCCAGGGGTGCACAGGCCATTCCTCCTTCGGGCATTGAGTTCCTCTCTGCCCCCATGCAGTCCCAGTAGGATCCTTCCTCAAGGACTCGCGCCAGAGCCAGCATGCCTTCTCCATTTTCTCAGCCCATCCAGTCACCAGGGAAATTACAATTTCTCCTACTGACTGCTGGCTTACCCCAAACCTGCCCCCCCCCCCCACCTCCACCACCATTTCTATCAAGAACCTGGTGAAGTGGGACAGGATAGCACGAACGGGGATCGTGCATACCATCGCAGGGCATGTCTTCTAGACATGCTCCTGCAGCGTGTGGAGGAGCTTTGGTCACTGGAGGACAGCACTGTCTCGGTGTCCACAGACACTGACAAGTCTGGTCACACCACGAGACAGACCCTCGCCCCTTTGGCGACTCCCTGATGCGCTTTCTCATCAACAAGATGGAGCATCACCTTTCGGCTGCGGCGGACAGCGCAGCCAGGAGTCGCTACAACAACTGCTTACTGGCCATCAGAGATGCTGTCTTGTCACAGTCCTATCTTTTCCTGGCGCTCAAGACAGCTTTGCGATGCATTCTGGGTCAGGAACAGTCGCTATTTGGCGACTATTCGGCTGCAGTCATCAACCACTCCGTCGAAGAGCGCAGTGAGGCAGTGTCCTTTTCTGTAAGGCCCCCTCGCCAGCCTCGCCCTGCTGGACCCTCCCCCCCCCGTCCTCCACTCCCCACTCCAGACCCCAGCCTTACCCCAACAAGGCACCCCTCGCATCGCACGGCCCGCCAAGCGCTCCCCTTCCGCCTCTAGGCCCAAACTGAAAACTCCCCAACAGACTTTTCGGTTCGGCCAACAGGCACGGCCACGGAGGTGACTGGCAGACTACCTATGGGGGAGCAGGAAATGGCAGATACCTCGCTCCCCCCAGGCCCCTCGGCCCCCTGGCAGGCAGCCTGTCCAGGCATGCCCACCAGTGGTGGTGTATGGGGCCTCAACCCATGGATAGTGGCAGTGCTACAGGAGGGCTTCCGCTTGCCTTGGGCACGAATGCCCCCCTCTCCTGGCCTCTTCTCCACCCTCCCCCAGTGAACAACCTCCTGCCCAGGCGGAGGCACTTCGCCAGGAAGTCGAGGAACTCCTCCAAAAAGGGGCCATCACAGAGATAGCCCATCCTAACCCTGGGTTTTACTCTCACCTCTTCGTGGTTCCCAAACCCTCGGGAGGCTGGAGGCCCATCCTCGACCTCTCCCCCCTCAACAAGTTCCTCAGACCCACCCAGCTCAAGATGGAGACCCCGTCCCAGATCAGGGACTCCATCCACCATCAGGACTAGGCCACCTCAATAGATCTGAAAGACGCTTACTTTCAAATCCTTACACAACCCGTCTCACAGACGATACCTGCCGTTCGTCTGGCGGGACCGGGTGTTCCAGTTCAAGGCACTGTCCTTCGGCCTCTCCCTGGCACCCTTCCTCTTCACGAAGGTAGTCAAGGAGATGGCCTCCCTCACCAGGCAGGAGGACATTCACCTCCTGGTGTACCTCGACAACTGGCTCGTCCTGGCTCCCTGGGCCCACTGTCAAACCCACACATCCAAACTTCTGCACCTATGCTCCTCACTCGGTTCGTCATCAACCCCAGCAAGTGCGAATTCAGCATCAGTCAGCGGTTCTCCATTCTGGGCATGAGCTTCAACACAATTTCCATGCAGGTCTCCCAGACCCCAGAGAGGTCCACTCGCTTGCTAGACCTCATTTCCCGCCTCTGTCTCACCTCCTGCACGTCGGCAAGGGCCCTATCCCTCCCTCTTGGGGATGATGGAGTCACTGTTGTCCCTCATTCCCCTAGGCCGGGTCCCCAAGCATCAACTCAAAGGGAGTTCCGCCATCGTTGGTCTCAGACCTCCGACCGCAGGGATCAGACCATTCCCCTCGGGCCTTGGTTCCTTGGGCCACGGAGGAGTGGCTCAGCCCCTCCACTCTCAACCCCGGGGTTCCCATCTCCCTCTCAACTCAGGCCCTAGAACTCTACACAGACGTTTCCAGCTGGGGCTGGGGGGCCCACTTGGAGAACAGTCACGGCTCCAGACTGTGGGATCCACAGACCTCCTGTTTCCACATCAACGTCCTGGAACTAGAAGCAGTCAGGCTGGCTCCACTTCCAGGACCAGGTCTTGCACCGACTTGTTCTCCTACTCACGGACAACACCTCGGTAGCTTGTTATGTCAACGGGGGGGGGGGGGGGCACACTTAATCAGGCGCGCGCACACACACACACACACATGGATAGAAGCTCTCCTTCCGCTGATGTCGCGCACGGACGGAATCACCCTCCGTGCCAGACACATAGCGGGGACGCACAACATCCTGGCAGACTCTCTCAGCCGCTCCAGGTCCGTCCTCCACACGGAATGGACCCTCAGCAGGCTCACACTACCCTCGGTGTGGGAACATTGGTTCAGGCCCATGGTCGACCAGTTTGCCACCCAGTTCAGCCATTGTCTGCCAGTGTATGTCTGTCCCGTCCCTGGACGGGCCTCAGAGCATACTCCTTTCCCCCTTTTTCCGATCCTCCATACAAGGTGATCAGGAAGGCGAGACTCGGAAAGACCCAGACTCATTCTCATAACCCCTTGATGGCCAACTCAGTCCTGGTTTCCGGACCTCAAGTCACTCACCCATGTACCATCCCTCCATTACCACTGGTGGGACATGCTCAGACAACCCCGCTTGGGTCACCCTCACTCCAACCCCCAGATGCTCCGCCTTCACGCCTGGCTCCTGTGCCAGCCCGACTGCGAGCACCTGTCCCTACCTCCAGGACAGACATATCCCAGTTGGTCCTAAACATCCTCGAGGGGGCGGGGGCCTCACAGGACCTTCGGGACCTCGCGACGGCCTCTTGCAGGGCAAGCACAGAGTCCCTCTACGACTATCGGTGGGAGAAATGGGTCTCTTGGTGCTCAGAAAACTCTGTTCCCCACGATCGCCCTTCCAATATCCAGATAGGAAATTTTCTATCTCATCTATCCTTCTCCCGCATGCTCTCGGCTAGCTCCATACAGGGCTACAGGTCGGCCATCTGCATGCCCATCCGCCAACTCAGCGGTCCCTCCTTTGAGAATGACTTCCTTCTCAAGAGAAATCTCATCCCCCTTTGGGACCTCTTTATCGTTCTCGACGCTCTCAGAAAACCCCCCTTCGAGCCTATCTCCACTTTGCCCTTTGGTTTTCTTTCCATGAAGACCACCTTTCTCCTTACCCTGGCTTCGACCAGATCCACGCTATCAGCGGGGACCCCAGAGATGTTGCCTTCCACAGGGACAGCTCTGTCTCCCTCAAATTCCTTCCCGAGTTTTTAGCTAAGAATCTGGAACCAGGCACTCTCACTCCCCCCCATCCCTCGTCATCCGCCCGCTGGCGGATATCCTAGGAAGTGTGGGAGAGTGGGGGAGACATGGACCTGTGCCCTTCCAGATGTCTCAGATACTACTGGGAACGTTGGTGCCCCAGGTGCGCTTCCCAGAGACGTCTCCTTATCTCTGTCAACCCAAACAATAAGAAAGACATCTCGGCTTGCACCACCTCTTGGTGGCTTTCTCAGACGGTGAGATCTGCATACGCCCAGGCATCAAAGGATCTCTCCGTCCTATCCCCTCGGGCACATGAGGTCAGAGCCCTGGCCTCTTCCTTAGCCTTCCAGCACTCTGTCCTCTTGCGCCATCTCTTTGAGGCAGCCTACTGGCATTTGGAAAATCCCTTTATAAGCTTTTACTTAAGGGACATTCGCATGACCAGGGCTGATGGTTCTAAAGGGATCTCCTTTGTGGCGGCTAATGTTGCCATATCAGTTAACCCCAAGAACCACTAGGGCACTCGCCCCTCGCCTATTCCTGTAAATTCTGCTATGGTCTGACATGGTATAGTATATGACGCCAAAATGGGGAGTTTGTATTATCCTCCCTGTTTGGCTAGTATACTTATCATGTCAGACTGTAATGCCCGTCCTACCTTCCCATCTAGCGCCAAGGTTCTCAGGGTTACCTTGCGCGCAGGCCTCGATGAATGAGGTACAGGAAGCTAACACCGGCTTCTTCGTACGGCGGAAGTAGGGTGGGCGTCACGTGACTGTGTTATTACTGCATTAGCCACAAAAAACTTCAGCCTGGCAGAGCTGACTAACTGCCGTAGTATGCTATGTCTGACATGGTAAGTATACTAGCCAAACAGGGAGTATAATACAAACTCCCCCCATACCTGAACCATGTGAATTTTAAGTTAGAATTACTGTGTATTTATGATTTTGTTTTACGTGTTTTTGTTTTTTCAGATACCACCTTTCTCATTCATTTGTGCCCCATCTCTACCCCTCTTCCAACCCACAAACATTTCTCTTTTAAAAAAGTTTCTGAAACAAAATTGATCACTAACTTTGCAACTGAATCAATAAGAACAGTTTCATTCTCAGTTGAAATGATGTAAAGAAATCATTTACTGAATTTAGTTAGAATAAAATACGTGCAAATAAATAACCGTGAAAATGGGCATAGAGCAAGTAACTTGCCTGCCCATTGTTCATTGGTTATGCATGTTTTGGCAACATTTCTAGATTTTGTTTGGCCCGGTAATTTTTGGTTCTTATGTGTTAAGGTATTTTCCATTGGCATTATTTTGTTTGGTACTTTCTGGTTCTTTTGTGTCATGGTATTGTACATTTGGCAAGATCTTGTTTGGGTACTTTCTGGTTCTTTTGTGTTCGGCATTTTCCATTTGGCAAGGTTTTGTTAGGGTACGTTCCGGTTCATTTGTGTTACGGTATTTTCCATTTGGCAAGAATTTGTTTGGGTACTTTCTAGTGCTTTGTGTTGTGGGATTTTTCATTTGGCAAGGTTTTGTATGGGTACTTTCTGGTTTCTTTGATTGTGTTACATCATTTTACATTTCGCAAAACTTTGTTTGGGTACTTTCTGGTTCTTGAATTGTGTTGTGGTACTTTCCATTTGGCAAGATTTTGTTTTGATATTTTCTGGTCCTAGGATTTAATTTATTTTGAGCAAAAGCTGTATTACATTTGGTAATAGCTGGCTTTAAAATGAATTAGGTATTGCATGAAATTCTCTTCTTTCCTTCTGCGTATGCAGGCTGATACTCCTGTAGACGCTGCCTGTATAGACAGGCAGTGGAGTTTTATGTGTATGACCGTTTTTATATCCTACCATTAAGGCAGCCATACTCCTTCTTCGGGGAAGATATGAAAAAATAGATAAACCCTTAAATACGGTTTGTTGCTGTAGGCATCATTTTGTTGATTTAGGCATCATTTTGTTAATTTTGGCTGCTGAATCTTAAGAAAATTTGGGGGGGGGGGGGGGGGGGGGGGGGGGGGGGGGGGGGGTCACAGTAAGCCTTGAAGAGTGACTTCCTGTGAAGCCATGGATTGGCCTGTATGAACAGTGACAGTGATTTACTGAAGGAGAACAAGAGGATGAAAAAAAAACAACAACAAAAACTTGACAAAATGCTGGAAGTATACCATTAAACAAATCAGCAAAAATTATGGGAATGGATGGGCAGTGTCAGAAATTTGGCTGGGGCACATACTTTGGTACCATGTGAATAACAAAACTGTGTTTTAGTAGGAATATTATTGTTGATTTTCCTTCAAGTGTTTCAGTACACTTAAAAAAGCATCTACTGTGATCATCTACAGTGCACAGTTTTGAAGGGGGGTGTAACAGACATGCCTACCATTCTATACACCAAGAAAAATGTGAAAATCGGTGAAATCAGTATTGCAGATCATGTATTACGGGGGGAAAGAAATGGGTGCACTTTTCCACAAGTGGACAAACCTGACAGGAAAGGGGAAGTTGTAACTCAGACGCAGTGCACATGATTAAAGTCCACAGCTGGAGATGGGATGACAAAAATGAGCCAAAGTGAAGGGAAAACGCAGAAAAAAATGTTAGGTAATCAGTTATATAGTAAGCACATCCCATTGAAGAGGGGGAAAGCTATGCTGCCCCACAGTAGTGAGGTTTATAACCGGAACAAAAAGGGGAAAACTGGTTTGAACATGATCTGCAAGTGTGCATCCTTCATGTCATAGTGGCCATGATGATCATGATACAAGTGTGCAAACATGCAATATGTACTTCTGCATAGCATTGTATCTGTAAGAGTATTCTTTGTTTCTGAAAATTGAAATTTCAGTTTGTTCCTAATGTTAACATCTTCAGCTCTATACATAAAGACATGGGGATGAGCATGTTTGGGTAGGCTAACATCACAGCTTGTACTAGTACAATAGAAAGACTGAAAGACTAACTAGAACAGCAAAATTAAATTTAAGAGAGTTTAGTATGATTTTGTTTTCCTGGCACATTCGTTTTTTTTTTTTTATCTTCTTCAAGCTGTCACTATGCCATATTTTGTGTTTATCATCATACATTAACTGTGGGTTTACTGCTGTTTTAAGATTTGATTGGTTAGCAGTTATTAAGTTACATGCAATGACCCTTTCAGGCATGCCTACCGTCCCTGGCCATCCGGGATTTGTCCTGGAAAGTTGATTTTAGGACTGCGTGCGTGTATCATGCATGCGTGTGTGCGTGAAACGGAGATGATTTTACCTGTGACAACCATCACCATCAATCAGTCATTGATCATTGACCCCCCCCCCCCCCCCCCCCCCCCCCCCCCCCCCCCCCCCCCCCCCCCCCCCCAGTTTGTTTATTTTTTTTTTAACTCAACTGGCATTATCATGCCAATGCTGTCATGCTGTTTCACTTATGACAATGATCATCATCCTATATCACTGTTTGTCCCACTTACGACAATGACCAATTACCCATCAATCATCAGATTTATTCCTTTTTTTTTTCTCCCCCCCCCCCCACCGGCATTGCTACATCAGTGCCACCACAGTATTTCACTTATGACAATGGTCACCACCCTATAGTACTGTAGATCTCATCTCAGTGATCAACATCCATCAGTCATTGATCATTTCCTTTATTCCCCCACTGGCATTATCGTACTTGCCAATACACTATCCTACTCCTTTTACAATAATGACCATCATCCTACACCACTGTTGATCATACCTACACCTTGACCATGATCATCATCCACCCCATCTTTTAACACCTCCCCCATTCCCCCACCAGCATTTTACACCAATGCCACAACATTATCCCACTTATACAACAATTCATCATCCTACAGTACTGTTTATCTCAAATCATACATGATCATCACCCATCAGTCATCTACCCCTACCCCCCTCCACCCTCTTTCTCAACCTGCAATATTATATCAATGCCACCTTATTATTTCTTACCACAATGACCATCATCCTACAGTACTATGGATCCTACCCATGCCAATGCATCACACCCACAGGTCATTAATATTTTCCTTTATCCCCCCAACTTGCACCATCACCACTACATTTTTCCACTTATATAACAATAGTCATCATCCTATGGTACTACTGATCTAAAATGATTACCATTTCTCGGTTACTGAAAATACTCCCATCCAGTGAACACCTTCATACTGCACTATATATGGAAATGAAGAAGCTGACCAATTGACAAAGGATCGAGGACAGCAGCCCCAACTGTAAAAGGTAGCCTTGGAATAAATCAAAAGTATTTCCAAGGGGACAAATAGGAGGATGACTTGAGCACTGGACTGTTCTCACTGGACTGTTCTCTCCTTCAACCAGAGGCAGTGTGTGCTAGTCAATCAAGGACAAGGCAGTTGTTACTAGTGTTACTCAGGTGGAAAGAAAGCATAGGCCTACTTTTTTCTTCATCTTGTGATTTGTATTCTTAAGACTTCCGCCTTGTGTGTGCTGCAAGAACACTGTGTTTACTCTAGCCATTGTAAAAGATTTCTTTGTTTTCGTACGGACATGGAATTGACAAGATTCATACCAGAAAGTGATTAGGTGCTTGCTGAATGGAGGTCTGTATTGGAGAAAATGGCATCTGTGGGAGGCAATGGTGAGCACTTTTCAGCATTTTCGTGTGCCCTGATGGCCCTATTTTTGTAATTTTAGGCCCTAAAAAAGGCCCTAAAAGGCCCTAAATTTTTTTCTTGATAGTCTGTATGAACCCTGTAGGCTGTAGGAGCCACTGTCCTAGAAATCCAGGATTTGCAACATGTGTCCCAGAAAAAAAAAAAAATTGGGCGTCCCGGGGGAAAAAAAATCGGAAGTTATACAAAAAGCCATTCTTATAGTGCTGCACAGAACTGAGCCAAGAATATCGTCTGCTAGAGTGAGGGATATAATATGCATGCACGAAAAACCTGGCTTTCACTTTCAAGTCAGAACATGGCGTCGAAGAGGAGACATTATGTTGACACAGAGTCAGATTCTGACTCTTCGGGTGGGTCAAAAAGGAGTGAAAAAAGAAGAAAACGACCATGAAGCGAGGTGTGTCTTCAAAGAAGAATTCTCTGAAAAGTGGCCTTGTTTACAAGGGAGGAAAGGGAGTTTCGTTTGCCTTCTGCAAGACATGATGTCCCTGATTTTACGGATTTGTCCTGATTTCTGTCTGTATTGTCCCTGAAAGCAAATTTTTGGGGTAGGCATGCCTGCCCTTTAGCTAAGCTTTTAAAGGGTATGTTAAAGAGTTAATATGGTTTCAGGATCATGTCCTGTTTGTGGGGAATTTTCAGGGTTCTTTACTGACTTTCTGGCTTGTGAGAATAGCACAGTTCAGACTGCCAGATTGGCACCATTCCGTATCAGATCTGAGACTTGCCAGCTTGTACCCCTGAGTAATGTCATCTGCCTTTGAGGCTCCAAAACACAGCCAGTGTGACACAATGTCTTACATTTCTGCCTCTCTCTCATTTTTCTATTTTTCTGTTTTTCACTCTTATGATTCCTTATTCCCTGACTTTTTTTAGGACAGCAATGATGACATCCGTCAACAGCAGATGCAGGAAATGATGTACATGAATTCTGGTGAAAGTCGTGGGGGGCGTGGTGGTTACCGAGGTGGACCCTCTGGACGGTAAATCACATGATTAATGTATTTTGTTGTTGCTGTTTATGTTTCTGTCTGGAAGTGTGGGTTGTCCAGAATTTTATCCTGACACTAACTTATCTGTTATCATTTGACTTGTTTCACAGTATTTCTCTTGGAGTTTTCTGTTTTGTCAGTCTCTAGAGTACAATCCCACAGAAATTGGCAGTATTGCACACTGTCTTCTCTGTCCCATCACGTGAAAAGTCAAATTCTCTGAATCCCCAAAATGAATAGAAATAAAACCTCAGATGCTGAATGTGTAAGGGATGCTCATATTTTATATCTTTAAGGAAAAAAAAAAAAATTAAGTGAAAAGAAAATGTTTGAAAAATTTGACACATCAAAGGTCTAAATTCAGTTATTTCGGTCAATAGTTTAAAAGTTTTGGAGATGGGCACAAAATCAAATGAAGATTTGGAAGAAATGTGCCGAATTTTAACCTTGGAACACAACTATTTTACTTTTTATAAGGAAAGAAGTAGGAATATGTTGTTCTGAAAACGTCACACTCACTGACATAGTTGAATAATGTCTGTGATACTCATTCAGGTCGTTGGAGTGGGAGACGGATGGTCCTATTGCTCTGCAAAATACTTTGTGCTCTTAAAATTAAAAATAATGATAATAATGAGGAGGACCATTTCTGTAGCACCCATCCTAAAAACGTAGGCTACAGGGCGCTTTAGAAGCTTTAAAAAATTCAACATCTAAAAAACATATGCAGGACACACACACACATACACACACACACACTGTCTCTCACATATGCACACACGCATGTGCACACAATTCTGCATTCACAATTCGTAAACATATGCACACGCACGCATGCACATACACACATACTGGAACATAATATTGCATACATAAACACACTATATAACACAGTGAACAGCTCATTTGTGCATGAGCAAAGTGTGCAAGTAACATGTAGTAATTTAGTAATATTTCAGGTGGTATTCTGCAACTGGCGTTTGACCAGATACGTTACGTGCAGACTTGAAAGTCGGGAAGGAAGGGGCAAGACTTTGATGGAAAGGCAGGGAATTCCAGAGTATTGTCGCAGAAAATGAGAATGTTTTTAGAAACGTGTTGTTTTTGGTTGTATGAGAGAATTTTTTTTTAATTCGGTCATCAGAGGAAGAATGGAGGTGATGTGTATGAAAATATATTTTGAAGGGACCAGAGAGATAGATAGGCACTATCTTTCTGATCCCTTCAAAATATATTTTCATACACTGAATTTTGAACACATTGTAGTGGCTGGAGTAAGGCTGCAGGTATACCAAGGAGAACAGTGTTAAATAATCAAGTCTTGACAGAATGCAGGAAGACATCAACGTCTTCATGGCCAGTTCTGTAAGGAAAGATCTGATAGAGCTAAAGCGACAGAATTCAAGAAAGGGTCCATGGCAGATTTTTGGTTATGTTGTGTTTCAGGGTGAGAACAGTCGAGCCAGAAGCCAAGGTCATGTACAAATGGCGTAGATGAGATGTTAGTGGAGCCTAAAACTATTGATGGATGAAGACGGGGGTCTTGAGCTTGGGAGTGTTTTGTAAACAGGATAGCTTCTGTTTTATCATCATTTAATTTCAGCTTATCAGTAGACATCCACTGTTT
The DNA here is from genome assembly GCA_016801955.1 of Conus betulinus. NCBI lineage: Eukaryota > Metazoa > Mollusca > Gastropoda > Neogastropoda > Conidae > Conus > Conus betulinus. The sequence goes on along the minus strand of JADBJO010000327.1, from coordinate 450,645 downwards.
GATATCAGAGACACAGCCTTAAAGATTTTTGACGAGATTGGCATAGTTATTTAGCATGTCAGAATGTTCAAGTTGAGTGTGTCATCTGCGCGAACATTTCATGATGAACAGAATGGCTGTTAATGATCTCAGTCGGGGCGTGTGTACATTATGAAAAGGACGGGACCTAACACAGACCCCTGGGGAATGCCAAAGTTTGATGACATTTTTGAAGACCGTTTCTCGTTAATAACTTAGGACGAATTGCTGTCTGTCTGACAGATACGATCTAAACCAATTTAGTGCAATGTCACTTATGTCGAAGCTTGTGCTCAGATGTGAAAGTATTTCGTGATCAGTTGTGTCAAAAGCAGCAGACAGGTCGAGGAGAAGAAGAACAGATACTTTGTCTTCATCAAGGGATGTCAGAATATCATTCAAGATTCAAATGAGAGCAGTTTCTGTGCTATGTCCAGCACAGTAGGCTGAAAACCAGTTCAGCATTTTATTTTAAGACCTAGAATAAAGCCCTTCACTTTTTTCAGAAATGTTGGCTAGAAAGACAAGGTATTCCAATTTGTATGTGAACTCAGATGAGGTGATGATGGTGTTGATGGTTAAGTGACAGGACAATTTAACTAAATGGTGTGTTTTCATCATGTGGTCAGTGGTGGTCCACCCTCCAGCCGTGGTGCCCCAGTGCGTGGCGGTGCTGCAGCTCCTGTCCGTGGAGCTCCTGGTCGTGGGGGGGGTCGCTCCTCGTGGATCAGGGGCACCTCCCATGAGAGGAGGTGCTACTAGAGGGCGTGGCGGTGCTGCTCCACCACCACCCCAGTCATCCAGCTATGACGACTATGGATATAGCAACTCTGGGGTAAGTCTTTTGGCATAATATAGGCTAATTAACTACATTGTTTTCCCTTCTGTACCTGACAGTATTGCAACATTCTTACGTAGATGCAGAATCATTCTTTACAGCTTTTCCTGATTTTTTTTCATTCATTCTTGCTGCAGGTAATTAAAGTGCAGTGGGAAGTAACTCCTCTTTTGTTTTGGCAGTGCTTTGTCAAGATTTAATATGTTTAGGAGCAGAAAAGGGGTGAATGCAATTTCAACTTCTCCATGATTTTATGGATTTCGGAGAGGGGGGAAGAAAAAAGAGATGAGATTGATGTCACAAAATCTTGTGTAAACTTCTTCGCAAGAGCTTGCAGTCACCATTTTTGCCTGCCCGTAGGTACACAAAAAAAAATTAACAGGCCAATCTCATGCCTTGGCAAAAAAAACTGTGGATGTGGAGTTGACTTATTAAAGGTGAACAGATATATTACAAACAATACTGATCATGATTTTATCAAGAAGTGAATGGTATGCCACTCGGTGCATAGAATTGCATCAGACTGCACTATTTTTTAAAGCAAGTTGCAATCTCTGCTTACAGGAGGAGTGGCATGCCTCCTATTGGACCCCAATGAAAGTTCAGGGATTTTTTTATTTTTCTCAGTGGGAGATTTGAAAAAAAAAAAAAAAAATAGGGGAGATGAGAGAATAAGAAACTTTACCATGATGAAGGAGAGGGCAACAACTTAACTTGTCCAAATGCACCATGAAGTGTACTTGTGAACCCTTGAAACCCATGCCTAGCAGACAACGCATTCAAAAGGCCATAACAGGAAATGGAAAGCTCTTCTTTGGCTGAAACAAGACTTGTTCAGTTTCCAGGGGGAAAAAAGGAATGATGGCAGAGTCATCAGTATGTTGTTTATTTGATATTTTGACTGCTTCTGTTGTTGCTTCTTGGAAGATCATGGCAAATTCTGACTTTCCCTCGGCATTGTATGTTCTAAATGACTGTTGCAGTGGGGTAATGTATTTGATGTACATATGTCCAGGTTAAATTTCACAGTGACATTGCACGTGTTGAACTTGTGCATTTTTTTCTCTCTAGTGTTAAATGCTGATGACTTTTACAAAGGGTTCAGATGAAAGAAAGCTACAAATTGTATTCAGTTAGAGCTCTGAAATATTCACTAGCTTTTAATGTGTGATTATCATAAAACTTTCAACAGTGGAATGTTTTCAGGTGACATGTGTGCACCTGAATCAATGCATGTGGTGTAACTTAAAATGCAGACAACCTTTGTGGGCAGTTAAAACACTTGGACAGTGAAAATGCATGTTTTCTATTTCTGTTGAACTTACCTACTTATTTACCGCATACAAAGGCACATACACAAGGGGCCATTCCCCAACACATACACACAGGTATACACTCACCACACATTCATACAGTGAAAATAGTGGTACAGCCAGTGCTGGGTAGGTACTCAGTCTGAACACCTCTTTGGGTTAATGCGTAGGTTAGACATCTGCTGAGAGGTAGCCTCAGGACCCTCTTCTAAAATTCTCTCACCTTAGTAATTAATTCTTTTTATCTATCAGCTTTAAATCATGCTCATTGCAGTCTCAAAACTTGGTGGATGTGGTGTGGTGTAATGGACAAGTCCACACGCAGTGACACCACCTTGATGCAACTGAAACTTTTATGTAATTTATGTACCAGTGATCATGTAAATAAGTAAATGGATACAAAGTTTCTATTTGACTCTTTTTATTTACATTGTGTAGCATAAAAATCACAGTAAACAATGAATTGAAAAATATTCATTTGGTAGAATTGGATAGAAAAATAAATGTTATGCACATGGCATTGACTTCAGTTTTATCTCCAAGTTTGATGAGCGTTTGTGAATAAACAATGAAAAAATATTTCAGAGAGGTATACCATTACTCAGCCATTTTTTGACCAGTCATATATGTAAGTAAGAACCAGCTGATGCCAAGACTATGAAACTGAGATAGTTTCAAAGTGAGGTGATTGGAAGGGGGAAACAGAAACAAAACAAAAAATTACTATGCCGCCAAATACTACCCAGGGGACAAAAATAGCATCCAGTGACTCCCCCATAGCAGCCAGTGAAGGGCAGAAATAGGACATGAAAAGAAAGTACTCAAAGGAATTAAGTTTCACAAATGAAATAACCAAAAAGTAACCAGTATAAGAAGAAATCTTTTACTTACGCTCAAAGTTTAAGGCTATGGTCTGTGTGTGTGTGTGTGTGTGTGTGCTGGTTGAAATGTCAAGAAAAAACTGTTGCTTTTGTTAGAATGTTGTGTGTGTGCTCTGCCCTTCTAGAGGGGAAAAAAAAAAAAAAAAAAAAAAAAAAAATATATATATATATATATATCTATATATATATATATATATATATACACACTCTCTCTCTCTCTCATTTTCTCAAGATATGTGTGTGTGTGTGTGGTCCTTTAGTATGTGATCTTATATTAAACGCTCATTTACTTTTTGTTCAGTGGTAAACATTGTGGATGGCTCTGTAATTTGTGAAATTTCAAGATTGCAATACATTGATACCAGTTTTTGCTGTCATTCTTGTGTGTTTGTGTTTTGATTTTCTATAAGTACCAGTAGCTTCGTCTGAGTCAAGTGCAAGTAACTTATGAAGTACAAGTATTGAGTTTTGTTTTGTTTTTCCGCACAGCGTGGTGGTGGCTATGATGATGGCTACAACAGCAGGGGCTATGAAGAGTCAAGTTATGCAGAGGAGCAAGGGTAAGCGATTAGTAGTGGACCCTGCTCTTTGGGGGATTGACTGATTTTCTGAGAGCAGGAATGGAAGCATTTCACAAGTATGTACACAGAATTTTTATATTCTTCTGCATATGTTTACCATGGTACATACAGGTAACAGAAATCACAGAAAGTCATGGATGTGAAAAAGTAATTTCCAGGACTAGAAAGTCTTTGTTTTATGGTCCAAGTCATGGAACTGAAAATAAAGCTTAGTTATTATTGTTAACAATATTAAGAGTACCTGTATAGCGCCTATATTCAGTTAGACACTAGGCTGTAACACTTCACAGTCAGTTTTCATTTACATAACAGGCTGCCTACCTGTCTAGAGCTGACTAAGGAGTTGCTTCTTGGCATTACATTCAGTCATTTCAGTCAGAATATCAGCTTTTCAGTCACTTTTATTTCTTTTCTCATTCTTTCTCATTTTCACAGAGGATGCATGCTATGAGTATTTGTGTCATCCATACCAGTGGACAAACTGGTGATGCAATTTTACATGTAAGCAAGACAATGTGTGTGTGCTTTCACAGCACCACCCACTGTTCATGGTCTCATTTGACGGACTTAGAATCAAACCAATATTAAACTCGTAGGGGAAAAAAAAAAACAAGTACCGAAATGGCATGGTGTAAGTTTGAAGAATCTTTACAAATGTTTTAACTTGTCAGCCTGTAAAGACCATGTTTTCAGATAGACTGAACTTGAAGCTGAAAATGAAGAGGGTTGAATACATTGTTGATTTCATATTCCAGTGGAGATGTGGTATATGCTACAGTTTGAACATCCAAAGAAACGTGATCTATCTTCGATTGCCAGTTGAGTTCAGTAGTGGATTATACATGGCTAACTGAAGTAGCACAAAATTATATATCTAGGCATCTGAATTTTAGATCTAGTAGCAATGTGAGGCGACTACAGGTGGAAATCTAAACAAATGTGGAAAGATATTGATAAAGGACTGCAAAGAAAAGGTAGACAAACAAGTCACAAGACAAAACACAACGCGTTTTGACCTCTTAGGTCTTCTTCGGGCAAGATGCACAACACTCGGGACAACAAAAATGAACGAGCAATCACTTATCTTCATCTTATTCGGTGCAGTTCAACGTCTTTTGTGCGCCAAATTGGATGAAGATAAGTGATGAAGATAAGTGATTGCTCGTTCATTTTCATTGTCCCTGAGTGTTGTTGTGCATCTTGCCTGAAGTAGACCTAAGAGGTCTAAACGTGTCACGTTTTGTCTTGTGATTCATTTATCTCTCATGTTTTTCTTTTGATGGTGCTTTATCAATAACTTTTCAAATTTATCTGAATTTTAGTATGAAGCAGCACAATTTCAGTTAATAGTTCTAACATATTTGACTGATGTTTATTTTTTAAGCATTTTCAAAACACAATTATATACATGGAGAAAACACTATCTACAATTTATCATTGTCAGTAGAAAAGGACATGCAGAGCACACGAAAATGACACAATACAGAAGTTTCAAATCCATGATCCAGCATGGGTGTGCTTTTGTTGTTGTTGTAGTTTACTTCGTTTCTTTGTGTACCCTTTTATGGCAGTAAATGTGGAGGAGAATATCCTGATAAGGAATATGTCAATTGTGGCAGGGACAGCCAGTATTATGGTGGAAGCAGCAGGGGGCAGGCTTCATCTGCAGATTACGATGGGTACAGTGGTTATGACTATGGTAAGTAGACATGCCTTATCAGCACTGTTCTGTAAGGATGGGTCTGGCCAGTGCTGGAATATAGTAATAAGACCTCTCCAGGAGAACTTGTTTGAAAATGCCCTTGTTGCAGTGGCTGGCATTGCAGGCTAGGATGTAGTGGGTTCAAATCCTGTTAGGGGTATTTATTTGTGGGAATTTTGGACCATAGTCTGTTCTGACTCAGTTCAGTGTATTGTAATAGTATGCAAATGGGAAGGCTGGAACCACACTGCGTGGAGTGTCGTTCACTTGATTCACTTGATATTGATAGTTTTATTTCATGCCTTTTCCTGAAACTCACAGTTTGTAAGGTAAGGGTTTATTAAAAAGGAAAATATATTTAAAAAGATGAGATTTAGATAAGTGTGATGAATTTTTCAAAGCTGATTAATAGCCTATGGAGAATTTCTGCAACAGAGAAATCTTTACCTTGCTGCCATATTTGTGTGCTGTGCTCTGATACCACGGGAAGAGGTTAGTAGAACTTGGAAGTAGCTGATACCAGAATGAATATGGAGGTGCCATTCCAGTATTCACAGCATCCCAAATTCACAATCCAATATGTTCATATTAACCATTGTAAACTGAACATTCCAAGTAAGGAAAGTCAGTTCGAAAAGAGTTGATGGAATAATGGATCTTTCAGAGTCTTTTCAAATTCCCAGACAACAGAGCAGATGTTTCACGGTCTCACAGTATCTCTAAGGCATGTTTGACCTTTGAAAATATTGTGAAAGGAAGCCCAGAGCTTTGCAACAAAAATTGTCTGTTCAAATCAAAACATAAAACTCTGGATGACAGGGCCTATTGTGGCCATGTCCCACATTTTCTGGAACAGCCTCCATGTTGCCATGCCGTGCACAGTTCCTCATCTCTATGTACTTTCAAAGTTGTTCTGTAAACATGCCTTTTTAACATATTTTCATTGATACCTGTCGACGGTTTAGTGGGAAGGGGATTTACTTAGATTCTTGGTTGTTATACTGTTTTTTGTGTGTGTATATGTGTATTCTTGGTTATACTGTTTCTTGTGTGTGTGTGTGTGTATGTGTATCTGCATGCGAGTGAAAATGTGATAACTTTTTCTCATGTAAAGCACAGCAAGTCTTGCTTCAGGTAGGAGAGTTGAGCTATATGAGGGTTTTTTTTTTTTTTTTTTTTTTTTTCTTTTTTCTGATTATATCAGCCTTGCCCTGTAGTTTCCAACCGGAATGTTTGTAATTCAGTAGCGTCATCTTAATCTCTTATCTTCATTGATATTGATTATGACAGAAATGAAAAAAAAATTTAAAATCTCGCAAGGCATTGAGGGTCTTGGAACACATGCGCACACACACACACACACACACACACACACACACACACAAAAAGCTGTAAAGCTTATTCTTTAACCCTCAATAAAGATGATTTTTGACTTCACACACACACACTCACACACACACACTCACACACACAAAATTGTAATAAGTCAGCTGTTAAGCTTAAGCTGCCAATCGACAGATTCAGTTGCAGCTTTGTGTTGTGACTGTTTATTGCATGGGCATTAGCAAATTATTAAAAAGAAATCACTTCTGTTCCTGCACTTTTTAGCGTCGAGAACAAAACCTTTATTTCTATTTTTACACTCTGGATTTTGCTTTCTACTTGCCAAACAGGGCAGTCTTGAAGAAGGGTGGTCACCATCACAGTTCACACACATTTCTCTGATTCACATCCGCCCTCATGAACTGCTTTGCTGCAGGTGGCACATGCCTCCTCTCCGGGCATTTCTCCTGTACATGACCAAATCTTTGACACCTAAAGCACCTCAGTGGGATGGTACATGCAGGGCAACTTTCGGTCTCAGGTATCCCACCTTTATGGACTCTGGAAGAGTCGGTTTTGCAAAGTTGAGGAACAGAGTATTGATTGGTTTTCTCTCTGCACCTTTTCGGAAAGTTGCCCTCCTGGACCTGTACAACTCCCTGATCAGCCTACTTGGCCTTTATCTCTCCCTCATATCCCAAACAACTCTCGACGTCAAATCACACCCTTCGACGAGTTCTGTGAGAGAACACCTGAATAGGATAATTTACAAGACTTGTTGACTTCAGCTAGTTGTCCAAGCGGACTTTTCGGTCAACCTGCACGAGCAGGGAACCATTTTTTCAACCTCTTGAATGATTTCAGCTCTGCACCTGTAAGACCTTTCAGCCTCTTTGCAAGAGCAAAGGGACTCACCTCTGAAATTGGTCGCTCGCCATCCCCAGCTGGATCACCAGCCAAGAAGGCCTAACGCCTAATGTCTTCCGAACGTCTGTGTCCGAGTCTGAGTCTGTGTCCCTTGAAGGGTTGGAAACTCGGTTTTCTTCTCTTTCCCTGTTCAAGTGTTTTTTGTGGCCTTGCAGGTTTTTAAATTCTGGCAGAAATCCAGTAGAGCTGCCATGCTGGGGAAGGGACAGTGATGGATTATCATGGTAGGGGCGTCCGTCCGCCTGTACCTTCACAACTGAAGTGGGATCAGCCACTCAGTCCCTCGCCAGGTAACTGTAGCTTGGGCTCCACTTATGGTCGCGCAACTCGGGTATCCGAGAAAAAATGAATGTGGAAAAGAAGGCTTGAAGGGGAGATGAAGAGTGAAAAGATGTATTAAGAAAGGCAGAAGATAGAATAGGAAAAAGGTAGGTTACTGTTTGTTAGGGCCCTCACCCCCCAAACCTTACTGACATGGGAGACCCTACCAGGGGCATAACTCTTACTGCATAGTGCTTCGGTATACTTGCCTGAAAGCTGAACAAGAACTAACCATCTAGTCGAGTACTGATGCCCCCATCAGCAAAGCCTAAGGGATCATCATGGAACCATGCAAGCCCTCAATCATGCAAGGTTGCGACCCTGGAGGGCTGTAGTCTGTAACTTAAGTTCTATTCACAAAGATTATTTAGGTGGCATCCCAATCCCACAGAGATATATTCTTTCTCACTCATTTTTGTCTGCAAAGGAGAAAAAGAAAAAGAGTTTTGGCTGCACAAAACTGCAGCAAATGTGTGCAAAACAGTTTGTCTATTAGTGATCATAGTGTAGTTCTGTTTCATCTTCAGGATCTTTAAGTAGAAACCCTGGAACATGTGCAGGAGACGGCTGGGGCTCAGGAGGCAGCAGTTACGGGCCCATGAGATCATCAAGCAAGGTGGTGGAGCTTCCAAGCCAAGGTCTCATCCCTATGGCGGCGGCTACTAGATACGCAGCTGATCACGCATTCATGTTGAGAGCAGCCCCATTGCTCAGTCTCACCAATCACGATCAGCATCATAGTGTGCACTTCAGTAACTGCAGTTTGGCCAGGTACGGGACGAACCTGTACCAGAAGAAAACATTCATGTCGATTTCATAGTGTGTAGGCTTCGGTGTGTTGTTCTTTATAGTCTCACAGACTGTTAATTTTCTGCAGTTCTGTTATTTCATTGAATTTGTAAGTGTGTTAAATGAATGTTTTAACAAGTTTTAAAAGTCCATGATTTAATTTTTTGCAGTTCTGTTATCATTTCATTGAATTCATAAGGGTGTTAACCTTGTAGCCATACCGGGAGTAGCAGCAGGCGCCTCTAGTTTCCATTCCGGGAGCTACCAGGATTTGTCGGTAGGAATTTTCCATCATGCACTGACCATCGTTTAACACGTGCACAGTCGCAGACAGTAACTAAGAACACTCAGGCATGGTCCAATCATGTCTTGGCACTATTTTGGGGTGCTAGACCCGCCCATTTTCATTGAGAAAAGAAGGGAACAAAGTAAGTAACTTTGTGAATGAAACTGAGCGACTTTCCTCTTGCGAGTAGTTGATAATTTCTTCGTCATTCGTAGCAGACGCGAAAGCAGCCATTGTGAAAGTCAGTTTCATTCACAAAGTTAATCACTTTGTTCCCTTCCTTTTCTCATGAAAATGGGCTGTTCCAGCATCTAAAAATAGTGCTAAGGTACGATTGGGCCATGCCTGAGTCTTCCTAGTTACTGTCTGCGACTGTGCATGTGTTAAGCGATGGTCAGTGCGTGATGGAAAATTCCTACCAGTGAATCCCGGTATCTCCCGGAATGGAAACTACAGGTGCCTGCTGCTGCTCCTTGCTGCACCCAGTATGAGTACAAGAGGATCAACAAGTTTTCAAAGTCCATGATATTTATGTAAATGAATTTTGTTAACCTGTTTTTGAAGAGTCCACGATATTTACGTAAAGAGGAAATTAAGAGTAAGAGCATTTTCAGAGTGGTGAAATGTTTTGGTTTTTAATATTTGTCTTTGTGTAAATTTGTTTTTAAAGGAGAAAAGAAAGAAACAACAATGCAGCTCTATTAAAAAAGAAAAACAGTACAGATCTGACTAAAAAGAGGTCTAAACAATAAGGCTTAATTAATTATTTTAATCGTGCTCATCTTCATTTGAATTTTTCACAAGCATCATGCTGAAGAACAGAACTAGCACTTAACTAAATTTTTTATGTTCTGAGATTATTTTCTCCCTTAAAACCAACATGTATGAAATTTGTCCATTCATTCGCAGGTCAGGTGCAGTCTTTGTCTTCTGGTGTCAGTGCTTGTAGTCATGTGACAGTGAAATAAATGGATCACAAACATTGAACTCTTTGTTATCTGAATATTTTAACCATGTGCTGGCTTTTTGTCACAGCAGACAATTAAGATACCATGAGATCAAAAAAAAAAAAGAAAGAAAAAAAGAAATGTTGTAAGTGCCTTGACAGAGTCATTAAAAGTACAACTTCAATGTTTTTAATTTAGCTTTGAAAATGGATTGGCTCAGTAGTGCTTCTAATCCTGGTTTAAATGGAAACTTAAATGTGTGTACTTATACTTATGTGGAATAATGTTTAAGTAATCAAAAGTTAAAATATGGTTGTGGTAAAAAGATATGATTGAAAGCCATGTCAAGGCCTCAAAGTCATAATAAAAAAATTTTTAAATTTGTGAGCACTACTTCCATGTACTTCATAGCAAGCTACATGTTCAGCATGGAAATTCAATCATAGTTTAAAATTTGAAACAGTTTTTAGTAATCTGAAAGCCTATATCCTTAATAATCCAGTATGTATAATATGCATTTCTGTCTAACCAGTTGTTCCAAGGAAGAAGTGCCATCTATTTTGGCTTCTGCATCTGCACCCCAACAGTGCACACACATGCGCGTAAAAGACTGTGAGACGGGCCCACCATTCATGATCTTAAGGGGGGGCGGGAAGGAGGATCTAAATATTGATTTTTTTTTTTTTTATTCATCATGCATAGTTTTGATTTAGATTAGAAACTGTGGTTTAAATGTTCGTGAAACAAAATTTTACACTAACCAGTGAAAGTCTTATCTGTCTGGACGTCCAGTCTACATGCCATGTACACATATGCACATGTACCATACACAAACCAGCCTCTGTTCACCAGTTTTGAAATTACAAAATGTGCTTACAAATCAGCTACCAGGAAAATGTGTCAGAATGCAGGTGTGAACCATCTGTTTGGAATATTTATGTATATGGAAAGGAAAGAAAAAGGAAACTTTCATTAGGCATGACAAGATGCCCACATGGGACCAGAGATCGACATGAACAGAAAGATTTAAATGGTATTAGAGATGAGAGGGAGGGCAGACCTCTGCCAAGGTTGGGCATATTCTGGATCCACCCTGTGATCACCATGGACCCGCACCTAAATGTAATGAAGTCATTCTTGGGCCACACTGGATCTTTCCACCATGTTGTGTTAAAACTGATTCAACTGGAGCAGAATTTTACTGAAGGAAACCTGGATCTGACGTTCGATGAGCAGCGTCACCAAAATTTAATGGGCTATATTCTGTCTTTTGACCAAGCTTGGCTCCAGTTGGTTCAGTGCTTTTTGCAGAGTTGAAGAAATATTGTTTTATTATTCAAACAAGGAAGGTGGTTGGTTTTCTTTTTTCTCATTTTTTTTTAAAAAATCGTGTGTTTTTGTACAAATATGCCAGCTAAATAGCCTCTGTAGCCCAGTGGTTAGTGTAACAGACTGGCAGAGTTAGGGGACAAAGATTGATGTCCATGCATGCGGCCAGAATCTGCAAAGGGAAATTTCACTTTCGTCAGAGTTCTTGTGGTAAACTCAGAATGGATCTACAGGGAAGTTTATTTATTTTTTGAATGGGACTTTCACAATGTAGTTCAAATTATCTTACTTGAGCATCATAGTTATATACTTATATTGAGACTGGCAATTTCAGAAAATGAACACATATCACAGTGATGTAGTGCAGTTTGAAATTCTAAGATAGTGGTAAAGAGAATGCAGGGAAAAAAAAGGGGGGAAAGAGAAGCAGATTTTTAAAAAGAAAAAGTGAGTGAGATTTTAAAAGAAATAATGAAACTGAAGATACATATTGAAAAACCTTTTGTGCCTTTTTGCATTTGAAGTCTTAAGTTTAGATTCTTGCACTGTCAGTATCACATTTTCATTCCCGCTAACTGTCAGTATCACATTTTCCCAACTTGTTGAAGTATCGTACCTGTAACATGAAGTTGAATGAAACTGCACTCCTTCCTTTATATTTCATACGTTATCTTTTTTATCATGATGTATGAATTACTTATGAACATTTAAGCTGAGAAAAAATGAAAGCAGATAATCAAGTTTGATAATGTGACTTTTGCATAAAATTAGATCCAATTTACAGATATAAGCGGGAAAGTGTAAAATTTTATAGGTTATTTAGTGCTCTTGTCTGAAACTGTGATTGTGATGTAGACCCATAATGTATACATATTTCAAACCAGAATCTATCAATATTAAATAGTAGATGACAGAAGAAATGATGGTATACACAAATAGACACAACTTAAAATTATGACATTTGGGGCATCTGTGCAGGCAGACATTTACATTCTTAACCAACAGATTTAAAACAAACATGTGGGCAGATATAATTGGAACCATCACGGCATCAGTCATGCATACGTAAATGACTTCAAACCATGTATAAAATGTCAGCATTTTTCTCTGAAACACCATGAGAGATTCAGAGCTGAAGAAGACGAGGAATGTTGCACTTAATCCCAGGAAACGGTCAGGTAGGTCTTCCTGTTGAAGCGAAAAGTGCCAATATTTCTCCAGTGCCCCAGCTAAACTCAGGGGCCGAGTGACACCCCCCAGAACAAATGCCAGTAAACTACAGCCGCTGAGTTGCTGTTAAACCCATCAAAATAGAGGGAAAAGCACTTAAAACAGGTAATGATGGATTATCAGATTTTGTGTACAGTGAAATTAGTTTCGTCCTGTGTCAATTTGTCTAGTGTACTACATACATAAACTGTGTTATGAAAAGGCATTTTGACTTAAAATGTTATGGGGGATATACATACATGAAAATTCAAATTTTAATTAAACACCAATGCATTAATTGTGGAATAAATGTTTGAGGATGAACAAGAATGATATTTAAAATATGTTTTAAACCTCTCAGTACATATTAATACTTGGGTCAATTGATTTGATAATCCACGTAATGATTAATGATGTTCTGTTACATTATTTTGTAAAATTCTGAATTGTGAAGCATTTGTAAAGTATCAAAATGCCTTTTCAACAATGTTAGCAGTAATTGTTTTGTTTGATTATATGAAGGAAAATACTAATAATGATAAAGCATGACATTTTTTTCAATGTTAAAAAACACCAAGAAGATTTAAAGCTAGCTAATAACGGAAGATCAAATAACTTGACCAAATAATTTGAAGTAATAAAAGTATTATAATTATTTTGACGAGTCTGTCTTAATCTCTAATCAAACTAAATATTTTTGTTAGTCTTTATTTAATACAATCATAATTTTAAAGTTTTAAAACAGATATGATTTGTTTTTAAAGATGAACTGAAAACATACTACTTTGATGAATATTACTGTAAATGTATTAGGATCATACAAAAAATTTTCAGACTTTGAAAGCATGTTACTTGTTTTTAATAATAATGTTTTGATAATTCAGTGTAATATGATTTAACATTTTTCAGACTGAATATTTTAGTGCAACATAATTTTCGGACTACAAGGTTCAAGTATTTATGGTGTGCACACAGACTGATTTTTTGGGGGGGGGGTTTTCTTTGCAGAACAGCAGCATATTCATAAGGGTGTGTTATCATGTAGGCCATTGTATTTAAAACTAGGTGTCTACATCTGTCTTATGTCCTGTGTCAATTGGTTAGCTGGCATTTTTACTTTTCCATTTCCAGGCTATCATTCTATTCTCCAATTCCAAGCTATTAATGTGTATACTTCCTTGGTGACTTTAGGCTCAACAATCAACAGTTGCTCGCTGATCCAAATGAAAATGACTGTTGGTTGGAAAAATCGCCTTATGGTCCGAAAATGGAGTTTTAGTAATCAAATGTTTAATTCAAATATGTTTCAATTTTTGTATGTTTTTACTACATGTTTTCTGATACCTGATTATTTTTTCTTTTTTTTTTTTTTTTTTTTTTTCAGATGGTCAAAGGTGGCAGAGGAATGAAGAGGACACACGCCATGCAAAATACCATATGTGCAAACAACATTGATTTGTTGCCGTGTGTGTGTGTGATAAAGTTTGGAAGACATTTCTTTATGGCCTCTTCGAGGCACAGACTTGAAGATAACATTAACGATTTGAGTATCATACCAAACATGCCTCTCAAACAGTGGTATCTGTGTCGCAATAATTGAAATTCAATCTTCGTTTACTTGATAATGAGAACCGATTGTCAGAAACTACTGTCAACAGTGCTAAGTTTTACTTTGTGACCAAAAATGAAATGAATAGGTTTGCTGTTCTGATTGACTGAAGTCTTACTGGCGCTGTCCCTCCCTCCCCCCCCCCCCCCCCCCCCCACGTATTTGTCAAAACCAAGAAAGTGTTTTGTAGGGTAATTTATCCTATGGCCCCTTCCCCCACCATCCTTCTCCCTTACATCTCCCTCCCTCAGCATTTCTTTCACTTCTGATAGACTGTGAATTTTGTCTCATTGGCATTTTACCTGCTGTATTATCAGAACCATTGCATTAGTTTTAAGATTTTTTTAACAGATTCAGAGCTTTTAGATTGGAATGAGTGTTGACTTTGATTGGTGGTTGTATGTCTGTTGATGACTTGCGCGTCCTGGTTAGAAAGAGTGCTATTGATATATGTTATTGTTGTACACCAACAGATACTTTATTGTTCATAAATATTACTGTAGTGCAATAAAGAGACCAAGAACCACAGCAAAGCTACAAAGTTTTGTTTTTCATGCATGACAGCGAGTACTGAATGTCAGGCATCAGCAGCTTTGCAACAGCAGCTTTCAAGATTTTATACTAGGACAATGGGTAAATAAGATCAATCGCCCAGCCAGAAATCTTTTCGGTAATGTTGAGATTGACAAAGATAGAACTCTTGGCCAGAAGCAAACTGATAGCGCTATCCCTCGCTCACTCACGCTGTGTGTCACCCCACCCACCTGCCCATTCCTCCCCTCTCCCCTCCTCTCCCATTGTCATTCAGAGTAAGTCTTTTTACAGCTTAATATTTTGTTTCCAAACTAAAATGGAACTATCTCACACTTGTACATGTGATATGTTGCACCACTGAGCATCTAACAAACAATTGTAAAGCCAGTTTGACACATACATCCATTCAATAATGACACATTCACTTGTCCTGCTTCCCCAGTCCCCCCAAAATCAAATTATAAAAACCAAAAAAAAAAACCTGAAACATGAACTATTAACAAACGGCAACACTTCCTATAATTATAGCCCCCACCCCTCACAGCTAACCCCCCCCCCCCCCCCCACCAAAAAAAAAAAATGTTGCAGTCCGGATAACATGAAGTCATCAAGTAGTAATGTAAATCTATACCTCTGTACCACCAAGTTTTAATGAGAGGTTTCTACATATGTGGCATTCTTTTTTAATTTCACAATGAAGACCTTTTTTTTCTTTTTTTTTTTTTTTTGTAAATACATGTATACTTGGGCAAAAATAGGAGTGGTAAAAAACACTCGATCACCGAGTTACAAGTAAAGAAAATTTTCGTACAATTGCCGATTCATTGTCTCATAATTGCTACACATTCTATAGCCGCTAGCCCTCCTTACTTTTATGGAATTTCTGTCATTTAGAAATCAGAACCAAATCTCCTCCTAAAATAATGAAAAAGTTCATGATTTTTAAATTGTATTTAAAAGAATATGGGTTGTGGAGATCATTTTTTAACAGGATAATACAGAAATGCAGAGTAAAGCCCAAATTATGTCACATGAATATTGGCAATCGTACATAAGGAAAACACATTTTTGTTTCCCCCTTTCCCCCCTCTCCATTTGTCGATTAAAACTTAAGGGAGTTAGAAACGCTTTCAGTCAACAAGTGAACTGACCCCTTGTAGCCCAGCCCATCTTCATTCCCTGGCTCCTGAATTCTGACTCCAGAAGGTCTGCACCTATGACCATTCATTCTTACTAATTTTAGCAAAATTCATGCACAGGAGGGTGGTGTAGTTCATAGGGAAGAAGGGGTGTAAGAGGTGGGGGATGGACAGGAGTATTGTGCACGAATAGAACAAGGATGGATCAAAGAAAAGGGGATTAGTGCTTAGAATTTTCCATTTAGGAAAGATGTTTCTTGTTGCTTCCAAACTGAAAACCTCTGACAATTTGTTAGCAGACACCATTTTTTATGCAGCTATGATCATTAAAGGTTAAACCCAGTTGCCCCCCTGGATCTTGTTTGGCAGGTAGACGTGTGTGAGATACGAGGAGTCCAAGGAATCCAGACACTGAAGTTCTGCCTTCATGCCTCTCTGTATCATCGTCTCCACCTCCAATAACAGAAAGTTTCATAGATTTAATATAAACACGAGTATTTTTTTCGAACAAAAAAGCAAGTATCCAAAATGAACTCAAAGAAATGGGAGACACGACGTGCGCCGAGTTTGTTCAGACAAATACATGCAAGTCACCACCTAGAAAACATACTAATGATGCAATTCTTGCCTGTGCCAATATGAACAATTCTGCTGTGCCAATATTTACCTGTATGGACGACACACCGTCCAACGACAATTTTCAATAAGTTGCTGACACTGAAAATGTAGTCAAACTTAACAGAGACTTGATGTGATAGAGGTCATCAGATGAATGTTTTCCAGAATAATGTTTCTCTTTGTTAAATGATTAGCAAGGATGATGATAATGATTCTTTGCGACTTTGTACAACACTGTACTCTAAACTTCCTTTTAAATCCTGCATCATTCAGGCCTGAGAGACACAGAGACCTGCAGTATTGATCAAGAAATTTGAGGGATATTGAAGAAAGCCCTGACGAACTCCAACTGGAGTATGGAATTGTTGACCAGTGGTACCCTGTTTAATCATTGCACTAGTGACCTTGGATTACAGTTGCTTGATGGTGTTTAATTTTTTGCTCAATGTTAAATTTTTCATTTTGGTCCAAAGCAACTCCAGCCAGATTCTGTCGAATACCTTCTTACAATGTCTGAAGACATGGTAGAACTGGCGTTGGAGATGTTTTTTGCATATGGTGCGCATGTAAAAGATCTGTTTGATGATGCTACTACCTTTGCAGAATCCTACCTGTTCTGCAGCAACAACGGTATTTGCTGGCAGCAGTATCTATCAGTGCATTCTGAGCATGGTTTTCTGGCACAGCTGATCCAAACTGAAGGTGGGATAGTTTGGCATTGTTAGGGATGACCTGTCTTGAAAAGGGTGACGACTGGTGATTGATCCATTCCTTTAGTGTAGAAATATTGCAATAAAATAAGTTTGAAAGAGTGACAAATTAGTAATAAACCCAGTCCTTTGATGTAGAAATATCAAAATGAATAAGCCTCCGAAAAGATGCCTTTTATCTTGAAAATACTCAAGTTTTGATGAGAAATTCTATTACCAGGAATTTGTGGATGTGTAGGTGTGCAAGTACATGAAGTACACAAGACCTTGGAATTATTTGGTCTGAAAGTCAAGCTTCTGACCTGCCACTGAAAGAACGAACTTGGAATGGTTATTGTCTCATCAAATAGCCAACTCCCAGTCCACAACTAATGGGGGTGGGGTAGGATTGGATGGAGGTGGAAAATAACACAGAGCATTGAGTGCTTTATACTACATGATACCTTAGTTTACTGACTTGCATTCGCTTCCAGCATGACTTATCACTGTATCAGAACAAATAACTATATATATTTATCATATATTGACAAGATATTACCTGCAAAACAAAGGAACTGTGTGGTATGGCATATGGTCGCTGCAGTATGTCTGTTAGCTTCTGAAAATCTGCGTCGCTGAGTTTCCGAAGGGCATTCTTCTCCAGTGATAATCTGAGGGCGAGACAAACCATACATAGCGCATTTTGAAAACGATATCAAAATAGGATCTCCTCACCCTACTGGACTGTTGATTTTATAGCCCAGTCCCCATCCAAGTGTCCTTTGATAACTCCCATCTTCTGTTATCTCCTTTCCTTTTCTTGGTGGGAAGAGAGGCAAGTGACAATATGATGCTGCTATTTCAGCCTGTTATAGGTATTGCATGTTCCTTTTGAATGTGCTAAGCCTTTTTTTTCTTTGTCCTTTCCCCAGTGTTATATCGTCCTGCACCTATCGCCCCTTGCCCTTTATTTCTGCCAAAATAACAACAGGCCTGAATGATTATTTGCATTGATTTGATTAAAGTTTGACTTAAATATCTTATTTCTGCCATAATAACAACAGCTTTGATTGATTATTTGCATTGAATGATTAACATTGGGTATATGTCTTATTTCGGCCGTAATGACAACAGGTTTGATAAAATATTTGCATTGAATTAATTAAAGTTTGATTAAATATCTTAATTCTGCCATAATGACAACAGGCTTGATTCATTACTTGCATGATTTAGTTAAAGTTTGACTAAACATCTTATTTCTGCCGTAATAACAATAGACTGGCTTAAGTATTTGCATTGAATTAATTAAGTTTGATAAAAATGCCTTATTTCTGCCGTAATGACAACAGGTTTGATTGAGTGAGTTCTTTCATTTAGAGTCTGTTCACACTTGGTGAAATTAGACTATTAAAAAAAAAAAAAAAAGCAATAGCAAGATAAAAAAAAAAACGGGGGGGGGGGGAGGGAGCATTGACAAAAATCTACTGGATGCATGGAAAGCACTTTTGCAATTTGATTGATTATTGCATTGAAATTAATTCAAGTTATGCAAAACACACTTTTTTTAACGTATGATTCATTTCATTAATTTTCAGTGTGCAAGTATAGGCTACACCCTAACCGTTTTCTCTTTCGATAAGGTGATGAATGTCCTAAAAATAGAATCTCCACCTTTCTGAATGTAGAAGATGGCGTTCAGTTTTTTTTTTTCTGGTCACTCTTCTTCCTTTTTTTTCAATCTCACAAACTTGTGGCTAATGACTGTCTTTATAGACGTATTGTTCAGGAACAGGTGTGCATGTGCGTTGTCCACGGGTGAGCAGTGCAAAGTATGGGGTTTTTTTTTTTTTTTTTTTTTTTTTTTTTTTTTTTTTTTGCACCAATGCATTTCTGGATGTGTTGTACAATTGTGCCTTCAGTAGCTGTTTTTCAGTGGTGTTTGGTATGTGCGACTTCAAGTTTAGACGGAGTAGAAACAAAAGTTTTATTCATTCTTTATGTCATTCTTTGATTACATGTACATGTTAGAGATTATTTAATTGGCACTGGCTGACGGACTTACGCACATTTTAATTCTTTTACTAATGTTCACTTTTATGATACTGAAATAGAAACACCCGAAGGTGCTGGGGAGGACCCAGAGAAGCACTGCCTCCACCTGCCTTTAGAGCAGTCCTGTACCACCTTTGGAGGCCTGCGCTGTGTTGACGATGGGTACAGGCACGCGCAGGACACTCCATTATGATTTGAAGGGACATAACTGCCCGCACCTGAACAGAGGTAAATCAGACTACAGGATGCAACTCGTAACAACCTTAAAGTAGCGTTCCCATGGGTGTACCAGCCCGTATTCATGACTGCAGAGCCCCACCGGCGAAAAACACCACCCTCCAGCTGTCGAGCACACCCCACAGACCCAACCACCCCCATGCCCATGGACAGATGAAGACGGCGCCACTACAGACAAAGCCAAGCTTTTGCCACGGTCTTATGTGCCCTGAAGAGAGAATACTGTTCTTTACCGCTGTGAATTTAACTGGCACAGGCAGACTGACCCTTACGCATGTATTGTTCTGTTATGTATCTTCACCTTCATTGTGCTGTTCTTAACCGCTTGGAATTTATCATGTGATAATTATGACTTTGAAAACATGTGCATGATGATAGTTATTATGACTCAGAAAACATATGCATGACTATGAATAACAATTTAAAGGCTTACTTGTCAATGTCGGTAGGAAGAACACCAAGCCATTTTAGAGCAGGTACTGTCAGGTGCTGGTTTTCAAAGGCCTGATTCTGTATAAAGGAGCACAGTTCGCAATGGTCACAGAGCATACACTTGGAGGTACCATATTTCACAGGCCTGCATGATTTTGTCAAAACAATTTGACATAGTTGACATACAATCACAGACGCTGGACAGTGCTGGGTTGCAAAGGCTTGATTCTGTAAATCATCATAATAAATAGTAGCATAATCCACCTGATGAACATAGAGTATATACTGGCTGGAGGCAAAAAAATAAGGGTGTGCATGGCTTTCTAAGATGCCACTTAGTTCGTGCACCATCACAGAAGGTACAGGTACCATTAGGTACTGGCAGTCAAAAGACCTGATCCTTGACTAAAGGCAAAGTTCACATGACAAAACGAACAGGGCACTGGGAGGTGCTAGTTTTCAAAGGCTTTCTGTTATGGCTTAATAAACATGACAGTCATAGCCTGTTGAGCATGCACTATAAGGTGCTGACGGTCAAAGAGCTGATCCTGTACGCAACAGCATAGTCCACACGACAATATAGATTTGAACAGGCCCTGTGAGGTACGGTAACTTAAAGGCATGAGTCTGAAAATAGCACACAAAACTACAATCACAATAATGGGTGCTGGTTCTTAGTTGCTACTGTCAAATCTTTACCAGCATTGCCTTTTAGTATACTAATACACTCCCGCCAATGTGGGTCTCTTGTGACCAGTACATTTGCACACCTTTGCATCTCTTTGATTAACTATATGTAGGTTGTGATTGACCTGTGACCTTGGAAAACGAATAGTCAATAATGCTCATAAATATGTAAGAATTCTATGGTTCAAATTTGTACTACCTGTTTAGTTCTCATTTGGACAAACAAAAATTGTTTACAAATAGATAATATGGCTTTTGATAGGCAACCTTTACCATCCTTCCTGGGCTCACCCACGACCCAGGAACACTAATCATATCATCTCTTCAACTATTCCAAATATCCCTATAAATTTAGAGACTTGTCAAACATTTGATTATCTATTTATCATCAAGTTTGGATTTGTGAGTGAAAAAGTTATCGGTTACATGATTTAAACCACACACTTCTGACGCTATGGGTCCTATAGGACCCATACACTAATTTTCATTGGAATCGCTCTTGACTTTACACTCCTGACATGGCTGGTTTGTCATGACCCACACATATTTGGAGGCTGTACTGTGTTTCACCCTGTGCCGATGATGTGGGGTCTTTTACACCAATGCCTCTGTGAAATGCATGGGTTATGAGAGATCCACATCGTTGGGAGTGTTCATGGGGTCAATAAACGGCTGTCCAGTAAAGGCTACAACCTAGGTATTCATCGAAATTCTTTGCAGAGTTCGAGAGAGAGAATGATTTTACTGTGCCCCTTGGTCATGAGTGATCCAGGAAGCGCAGCAAAAGCAGAGTTCACACAACATGAACAGGTCAGGCACAGTGAGGTGCTGGGTTCCAAGGCCTGGCTCTGCCACAGCAAAGTTCATGTGGCAATCGCACAGCTGACATTGGCAGGTGCTGGTTTTCGAAGGCTTACTACTTACTCTAGGTCAGTGTGAGAAAACATACATCTCACACAGTGTTTATAAACACAGCATGCATGTGGAGGGCACTGGTTTACAATGGCTTACGACTTGCTCTACATGTGAGAAAACATACATCTCGCACATTGTTTATGAACACAGCATGCATGGAAAGATGCTGGTTTACAGTGGCTTACGACTACTCTAAGTGTGAGAAAACATACATCTCACACAGTGTTTATGAACACAGCATGCATGGGAAGAGGCGCTGGTTTTACAGTGGCTTACGACTTACTCTACAGTTTAAGAAAACATACATCTCACACAGTGTTTATAACACAGCATGCATGTGGAGGCACTGGTTTACAGTGGCTTACGACTTGCTCTGCGTGTGAGAAAACACATCTCACACAGTGTTTATGAACACAGCATGCATGGGAAGATGCTCATGTTTACAGTGGCTTACGACTTACTCTGCGTGTGAGAAAACGTACATCTCGCACATTATTTATGAACACAGCATGCATGGGGAGGCGCTCGTTTACAAAGAATTGTGACTGGAGTCAGTTTAAGGGAAGCCATAGTTCACACAATGATGACGATGAGGGCATGCACTATCAGACACTGATTGTCAATCATGTACGCTAAACAGCATAGTCCACACAACAATCACAAACAGGTAATTTCTTTTCTGTTCTTTTTAAGTCCTAATTCTGAACATGATCACGTGGTTCACCGTTCAACGTTGAAAGCCAGCAGGTGCTAGAGGACAAAGGTTTGATTCTGTAAACAACAACAAAGTTCACACAACAGTCACAGACAGCAGGTACTGGCGGACAAAGTTTGATACTGTAAACAACAACAAAGTTCACACAACAGTCACAGACAGCAGGTACTGGCGGACAAAGACCTG
>JADBJO010000327.1:415868-418368 GCA_016801955.1 Conus betulinus | reverse complement strand
CTCTCTCTCTCTCGCGCGCGCGCGCGCGCGCGTGTGTGTGATGTGTGTGTGTGTGCGCGCGCGCGCGCGCGCGCGTGTGTGTGTGTGTGTGTGTGTGTGTGTGTGTGTGTGTGTGTGTGTGTGTGATATGTATGTAGCTCACCAATACATCATTTAAACGATTTTCTATTTTGGTCCTTTTTTTTTTTTTTTGTTTTTGTTTTTTGTTTTGGGGGTCCTCGAGTAGAATTATTGAGGTTGAATCACCATGACTGAAATGAATGTTTGCCCATGTGGACATTTATCATTCACATTTTCTTATTTTTTTTATTTTTTTTTTTTTTTTTTCCTCGAGTAGAATTATTGAGGTTGGATCACCATGACTGAAATGAATGCTCATGTGGACATTTATCATTCCACAGTCACAGAGATCGCATTACATCTTCGGGTATCATGTACACACACAACACTAGTGTGTATGATGTTGTTGTTGATGTGGAGTGTCAGTTTGTGAATGAGTGAGTGAATGTGTGTGTGTGTGTGTGTGTGTGTGTGTGTGTGTGTGTGTGTGACGCGCGCGCGTGTAATAGCCTGTTTTTACACGACCGAACGGGATTGAACTGCTTACGAGTATATTTTGTGTTTGTTTGTTGAAATGCATGCGTTTCCCCACGGCACACTAGTTCAAGGGACTTGGTGGGGTAGACGTCTGTACAGATGTGGACTACGAAGAGAAAATGTTCTGTAACTTCCAGCATGGGATTAGATCTAGGAGCCGTAGATCAAGAGAACAACACTCTGTCCACTGAGCCACCAGCGCCACACGACAGAGAATTACTCCGCGATGTATCATACCCGTAGCTTTTTCATTTCATACCCCCCCCCCCCCCCCTCCCTCCCCAATCCTTTTTCCCTCTCTCACCTTCACCACCCACTGCCATTCAAGTCACATTTCTACACCACTCTCTCTCTCTCTCTCGACAATCGACAAATACACAGGTCAAGTGATACGTGATCAACAGATCTCTGACCAACCTGACCGCGTCCCAACTGGCTCTACTGCTGAAACTCAACTCGGGGACTTCTCCCACAGCGATGCTTTCAGTCACAGTGGTGCAGACGGCCTCAATCCGATGGAGAATCTCTTCTCTGGTGAAATCCATATTTCACTTTGCTTATAATGGGCCTAGGTGATCATACAATGGTAGTATTAAAAAATACTTTATGATGATGATGTTGCTGATGGTGATGACAATGCGATGTTCGGACGCATATAAGCAGTCTGAGAGGAATGAGGAAAAGACAAGGGAGAAAGCAAAAGACAGCAATGTCATCATCAGCATATCGGCCAATGACCTAGATTTATTTCGGTCAACACATAAGCTCAGGAAATTAGATTGGCGTACACTGGCACACGTATTAACCGACCATCCCCCCCCCCCCCCCCCCCCCCCCCCCCCCCCCCCTCCCCCCCCCCCCCCCACACACACACACACATCTATGGCTAAGCTGTCACGTCTGTAGATTTACATTTTTCCTGAGGTCATTAGATCAATTCATGTCACAAGAAAGATTCCATACAAATTATGTGCAGCTGAAAAAAGTAGGCCTAGGGGCCTATTGCACTTTCAACAGAACGCACATATTCAAACTTTGACAGAGACAGAGACAGAGAGAGAGAGAGAGAGAGAGAGAGAATACTTTTCTATCTGACGAGACGACTGAGTACCAAAGAGCGCCATTTTAAAAAGAAATCGACGTCCGTGGTGCGCATAGTAAAATGGCAGCTTGCAAAAACAGATTCAGCCAACTAATATCACATGTAAATTCTCATCAGACCGACATCGTGGAGATCGTGGTTTTTCAAACTAATCGTCTGCTTCAACTTTGCGGTTCAATTGGAGTTATCTTTCCTGATTCTCTCTTCCAGGTTTTCTTGGGCGTTTCTCGTAACATGCCCATCCCCCGACCCCCTCTCCCCCCACCCAACACCTCAACTCTCTTCCCTCTCTCTCTTCCCTATAATAATGTATGCATGACAAGGGCAGATTGTAAGACTAGGCTTTGGCCTCAAATCTTCATCCTGGCGTATTCAGGATCAATCAATCACTCAACCTCTCTGTCTCTGTCTCTCTCTCTCTCACACACACACACACACACACACACACGCACACACACACACACACACACACACACACACACACACACACACACACACACACACACACACACACACACACACACACACACACGTGCGCGCGCGCGCGCGCGGGCGCAGTCACACTGACCATCACCTACACGACAGTGAAACACTTTCTTCGGATCTGTCCAAAACACCAGCAGAACCTAAAAGCAGATCTGCCCGCTGAAGTGCCGATGAGGACCAAGCTCTCTTTTTTCTTTTTTTAAGCTGCTGTCTGAGCGAACGACGACGACGAAGAAGAAGAAAATGGAGAGAGAGAGAGAGAGAGAGAGAGAGAGAGAGAGAGAGAGAGAGAGAGAGAGAGAGAGAGAGAGAGAG
>JADBJO010000327.1:403368-405868 GCA_016801955.1 Conus betulinus | reverse complement strand
AATGAGATGGAAAGGGATGGAGTGATGGAGAGATAGAGATTGCGTGATACGAACATAATTCGAAAGGACACACTCACACACACGCACTCGCACATACCCACCCGCAGCCAAGCAGGAAGCATGCATGCAGAGAGAGAGAGAGATGATGAGAGAGAGAGAGAGAGAGAGAGAGAGAGAGAGATGATGAGAGAGAGAGAGAGGCATAGAGAGAGAACAAAACTCATGCCGATATTATCCCAGACAGAAAATATCCGACTGGTCCCTGAAACACGAATATTCAAACATCTCTTCGCCATTATCTTCATGGCCACTGCCAGCTTGCTAATTCTGTCGCTTTGTATGTAGTGTATACGGGAAGAAAAAGGTCCCAGTTTAGTGGCCCCCGGACGTACACCTGGTCGACACATCCCCCAGCCTTCATCGACTCTGCTTACCAGTTGGACGGAACTCGACTCTGCTTACCAGTTGGAAGGAACCCATCTGCTTGATGGAAATGTTGGTAGAGGAGAACAGTGAGCCGCACAAGAGAAGGAACACAGGTCACGTCCTCCGGGAGTCCGATCCACTCCGGAACTGTCCAAGGAAGAGGACGCTTCATGGCGGCGAAGACTCCAGTGTGAGAGGGGACATCGTCGGCGTCAGGATGGGAACTGACGCCCGTTTCTTTTTCTGAGGTCGGGTGTACTTGGTGTCGCTGGTGATGAGAATTTGGCGGAGTTTGTACAGGGTGGGCGAGTCTGGTCCTCTTTCGTCTCAAATGTAAAGATGGCCGCTTCAGCTCGGACAGCGTACTGTCCAAACTGAACGTCTGAAGTTACGTCGGGCCCGTCCGGCTGCTCACCTTACTTATCTTCTCAATGGCGTCGACTCTGAGTTTAGAAAAGGGGCTCCATTACCCCCGAAAGAGAAGCTAACTTACTTACTCACGCAAACCAGCTTTCTGAATTATTCGTTGAGCGTCTTTCCTTCGAGAAATTATCTTCTCTTTCGGGGGTCAATGTGGACACTGCCGAAAGGCATGGACCGAGCACTGACCCCAGGAGAATTTCTGATCTAACTGGCATGAGGCCGAAACTCTTCCGCACATAACCATAGATCATTATTTGTAACTGGGTTAACAAACCAGGAACAGTTTACACCAACACAGCCATTACACTAAAGAACAATCATGAAGCTCCTGCTCCTCTTCGTCATCCTCGCTCTCCTCTCTCTAGATCATATGCCTATTCCTTTCCTCACTCGCACACACACTCTGCTAGGCTGATGTGGCACGGTGAGGTCCCCTCGTTTGCACCCCATCTTCTTATAGAGACCCTGCACACGTCTTTCACGCATACAGATGTGTGGTGATTATCTTCCAAACAATGGGAGCACCACTGGCCTGTTCACCAGTTTCTGCTCTTTATGGTTGACTTGAACTGTGAAAAATTGATCTTAAATGTTTTTTCAAGGGAAGCAGATGGGAACTGTTATGAACACAAATCGTCACCCCGGTGAGAAATTGTATCGTGTTGTTTTTATTGTCATTGGGCCTCGCTCTTTTACATTTCGGAGAGGAGAAAAATTTGCGCCTCCCTTTACGAAGAGTGTGTTCGATGTCGCTATCAGCCACAGATATGGGAATCTTGTCAATAAAGACTTCAGTGGCAGGATTTTCTTCTCCTCTGATTTCTCAAGATGCAAGGGTTAGTATTAACATATCTTAGAGCGCCGTACCTCTGAGACGAATGCCTAGCACAAGCAGTTGGGATCTCGCCTCTTCAGTAGCTGGGTAGTTCCTACACCATCCACCAATGTGCAGCGCACCATCCACCAAACCTTTGCCCAGTGATGCGCTCTGCCACAAATCAAATCACAACAGTGGCTAGGCGGTTACTGGCAGAGTCCAGAATGTCACTTGATTTTAAGAAGGCAGGCTGGACGCTCGCGGACTTTCCACAAATCGAAAGCAAAATGAACAGTTAAAAAAAAAAACTATATAAATCAAAATACATTTAGTTCAGCCACTATTCGAAAAAGATTTTCATACGGCAATAATCCGAACGTACCAGAAGCGCTGTGCAGAGGACTGTGTGAACGCAGTTCACATTACTGTGTGAACACAGCTCACATTACTGTGTGAATACAGCTCACATTAGTGTGTGAATACAGCTCACATTCGGCGTGGTCAGAGCACAGGCAGAATGCGTCCGCTCGGCACGGCTGTCCACTCACTGAACTAATTTAGAGGATTTCTTACCGTCACCTCTTACAGGGCTGAAGTCGTTATAGCAAGTTTTCAGCTATCTGCTCTTTCCACATAAAAAGACTGGGGGGAAACTCGTATACTCAATTACCGTCAGACGAAACTGGACCTTCCCGCCCTTCAGGCACGAAGAAAACAACAGCGATTGGTACTGCTACTCAAGGTGTTTGAGGGCTTGATACCGGCTATGCCTCTTGAGAAATTTGATAATCTTCATAAGCCTTGTAGATCGATTCGTTCACGGAAAGGCAGTCG
>JADBJO010000327.1:393368-398368 GCA_016801955.1 Conus betulinus | reverse complement strand
TCCCCCTCCCCTCTCTCTCTCTCTCTCTCTCTCTAAAAATTAAGTTATTGTATCTAAGTTTTATCATTATTTTAATTCTACAATTATGGCTGGCAATGGGATTAGTGATAATGGGACATAATGCTTAGAAGTATAAAGGTAAAAATGACAATGACGGTAATAACAATGACTTCAGTGTTATTGTAAATTAAATGTAGTGCGCTGAACTCAGAAGCAATCTGAAGCGATCAAAGCTAAGTGCGTTTTCGCTATTTTGTCCGTCTTTGTTTCACCTGAGGAAGACCTAAGAGGTCGAAACGCGTTGTGTGTTGTCTTGTGACTCGTTTGTCCACGTTTCTCTGGGCGGTTCGCTGACATTTATTTAAGATTTGTTTAGATTTGCGCCTGCAGTCGTTTCACTTTGCAACTAACTATACTCTAACAGAACTGATTATTACATTTGTCTCAATCAAGTATTTAACCGATGCCAGTTTTTTTTTAAGGCTTCATCAAGGGACGGAGTTTCTGTTCCTATGTAAGACCCCATTGTGTTTGTATGAACTAGAACGCCTAAGACCAGAGTTAAAGATTTACTATCTAAACCTTGACATTTCTCTTTGTAGGAATAAGAAACAACAAAAAAGGAAAAACCCAACTGTTTTAGCATTATTTCTGATGTTGCATGTGCACTGGGGAGGTAGACAAGAATTTCAGCGCAGATGCTTCAGGCACCTAAACAACACAAACAAAATCAGAAGATTGGCTACTGGATCATTGTCATATTTATGCGATAACAGTTTATATTTTTCATGCATTTTCTGGTTTTTGCTGTTTTCTTCACTTTGTTCCATCGACCTTCGGGGCCATGGGCTAACACCTTCAAATCAGCTGAAAGGAATTAAATGTGACCATTTGATAACTGACTCCACAAGATCAGAACCTTCAACTCAAATGTGAAATCTGTTCTTCTGTATGGTTCTGAAACGTGGCGAACAACAAAGACAAACACCCACAAACTCCAAACATTTATCAACAGATGTGTGTTCTGCGACTAGGTATGCATTGTCATCTGCAGGAGGTTTTGGTAGGCAGTCTCCAGTATACGTGTGGTCAGAACACAGCGTCTCTGAATCCGTCAACAGCGCCGTGTCGCCTCTTTGGGCTTCCGTAAAAAGCTGAGGACAACCTGATACAACAGCTGTCTGTTGACGACGGTCATTGCTACTACACCGCAACTACCATGGGGATGACCGTGTTTAGGATGGATTATTGTGGGAGTAGCGCTGTTTTCTTTTTTGGGGAAAGGGGGTGGAACAAAAAGGAATGGCAGAGGCAGGGGAGAGGGAGGAGTGGTAAGGGAAAGGGGTAGGTGGGGAGGGAGAAGGGGACAGGTACGCTGGCAGGAGGAAAGGGGGGGGGGGGGGGGTATGAACAAATGCATGTGAAACAGAAGAAGGTGATCCGTGGACTGCATACAACTGAGGATGAGAAATGAATGAATGGTTGAAGGAACGAAATAAGAGGCAATGCAGATAACTGCGTCAACTCGACGGGAAGAAGGGGGGGGGGGGGGGGGGGGGGGCTAAGAGAGAGAGAGAAAAAGAGACAGACAGACAGACAGACAGAGACAGACAGACAGACAGACAGACACACACACACACACACACACACACACAGGGGGAGAGAAACGCACGCGCGCGCATGCGTATTTACACACACACACACACACACACACACACACACACACACACACACACATTTAACATTAATGAGCAAATGTAATGGCCAAACACCCCCTTCGGGGCAAATACCGGTAATGGATGATTAAATACCGCTATTGAACACGACCTGATGACGAAGCTCGATAAAAGCCGCACAGAGATACACGACGAACTAACGGAATGCCAGCCTATGGGTTATGCCGCCCATCCAGCCTGCTTCCACGGAACATTGTCTATCAGTCACCAGGACGACAGCCGCTGTGTGGGTTTGTGAAATCACCTGCACGCACCCGAGTTCGAAGCAACATCCGGGTATTTAAAATGACGTCCATTATCAAAGGAACTATAACAGCCCGAACTGACGCAAACAGTGGAAAACAAACTGGCATGATTGGGTTAGGGATGGTGGTGAGGGAGAATAGAAATGGTGCGGGTGGGGATAGTGACGCTGATGGTGGTGAGGTAGGGGTGGAGAGAGAGAGAGCGGTTTTTTTTTTTTTTTTTTTTTTTTTTTTTCAGACCTGACGTCGTCGTTGGGCTAATGCACAGGTCAGACATCCTCTGAGTCGTAGCCACGAGACCATCTTCTTCAATTTCTCATCTTAGTTATTAATTTAGTTATCCATCAACTTCAAATCATGCGCAGTGTGGTTTCAAAACTTAGCGGATGTGGTGTAGCGTATATTATGGACTAGTCCGCACACAGTGACGTCTCCTTGATGAAACTGAAATTGAAACTGACGTCGTGAGCATTCTGTAACATAGCTCATCAACGTCATCCTTCTGTTTTTCTAGCATCATGTTTGTCATACCATTGTTTTCCAGGTGACGATCATTCTGTCCAGGACGGAGATTGCTTGTGTGTACAAATGAGAGGGAAAGGGGGGGGGGGGGGGGGGAGGAGGAGTGAAAAGAGGGAGTGAAGAGGGCGTGGCGTTAGACGGTTAGAAAGGGGGGGGGGGGGGGGTAGTTAAGGGATCTACAGTAACATTTTTTTTTTTTTGGAAAGGGGGGGGGGGGGGGGGGGGGAGCTGGAAGTCAGAGTGGGGGATAGGGGATGGCAGCAGAACTTATTTTCGTTTTGTGCATGCAGTACACTCTCCAACGGTTGACCGAGGGAGCAGGGAAACAAAATCTAATCCACACATTGTTTGTCCCGATGTTTGCTGATCCCATTCTCCTTTGGGAGTATCGGGACTGGGTCCCGTTCAACGGAAAGTGGTACTCCCGAAACAAAAGCATAGAAATCAATTGGACTGCGTGCTATAATCTCCTCTGTATCAAACAGCCTGCAATAGTGCCTCTGCTTTAGGTGGGTGTGGTGGGTGGGTGTGGGTACGTGTGTGTGTGTGTGCCATAGCCAGCGTCCGATTCGATTCTTCCTTTGAAGAAAGCAAATTCAGATGATGTGACTGTAAAGCCAACAAGAATAAACTGGCATGGCGATGGTTTTTTGTCTTCAGGCGCTCTTCGATCAGGGCGAAGTACCAAAGATGGAGCATTAAAGGTTGCATAGCCAGACGGCCGTTGGAGCAGTGATTTGTAGAGGGTTCATGGCGTATAAAAGGAACAGTCTGATTGAAGGCGGAGCCAGCCGTCGTCTTCTGCCATCTGCCTTACAAAATTTTTCAAACTCGAAATCCCACCATATGAGTGGCTCGAATTCTTTTTTATTTGTTGTTTGTTTGCATCTCTTAGTATTGAGGGCATCCTCTCGGCCACCGGCTGGCAGTAGTTTTCTTCACGCTTCCACCTCCCCATTCCCATTAACCTCCCACCCCCACTCCTTCGCCTCTCTCCTCCACCCTCACACACACACACAAGCACGCATGCTCGCGCGGCGCGCACGTGCACACACACACACACACACACACACACACACACACACAGAGGCATGCACACTCTCATGTGAGCGCACACACTCACACACGCATACCAACACACACACACACACGCTCTTGCGTACTCACTCACGCGCGCACGCATGCACGGATGTAACCTATCTAGCACGCACGCGCGCGCGAACACACACAAACACAAACTGCAATGAGGAAAGTAGGTCGAAACGCCCATAAACGTAACACATCTGTACCAAAGGCTCCAGTATTGATCGCACGTTTCTCACCTGCATTATTCAACAATTGCCTGTGCCATTTCCCTTGATATCTCTCTCTCTCTCTCTCTCCACATCCCTCTGTCCCACACTTTTTTTCTCCTCATCGTCCCCCCCTCCCCATGATGAGAAGGAGGAAAATGCTGGTTTTTATATCCGCAACGCATCGATGAAAGGTCATTATAGACAGGGTAACCTTTGATGATGACGATGATGTGATTAAGGTCGATGACTACAAATCACCGCGGAGTAGGCGAATCCTAATGCTTGGCGGCCCCGCCTGTTTACTGAAAGAGGGCGGACCTGAACTGGGAGACTAATTGGATCGATGTTGCATTTGTTAGCCAGACCAATCGTTTGTGGGTTGGAAGCGTCTCTGTGTATTGCTTCCTTTGCAAACGGGTCTCATTTAGATTAAAGAAAAAGCATGGACAGTGTATTTATACAGTTAGTTATTCTGCATTTTTTTTTAGTCTATAGATGTGAAAACGAAAGAATGGGTAAAAAAAAAAAAAAACGCAACTACAACAAAAAAGAAAACGGATAGTTATCATCATATGTATATGCGAATACACTCTCTCTCTCTCTCTCTCTCTATATATATATATATATATATATATGTGTATGTAAATAGTAGGGATAAAACAACCGCAGGTTAACAAAGTCTATCGTCAATGCAAAGTGGGAATATGAAATTAAAAAGCTGTATTAAAAATATCAAAACCCTTCGCTACCTGCATGAACAAACAATCATAGTTCTTCCTGAAGGCAGATATATCGGTATAATGCCTACTTGTAGATCGGTATAATGCCTACTTGTAGACCTTTTGTCTGCTGGATCGAACTCATCAGAGAAAGGCGATTAATTACGTCCGTGCTCTTGGCGTCAAATAGAGACACACCACAGTCCATAACTCTGTGGTGTTCTCACCACCAAGGGTTCAAAAAAGAATCCAACAGCACCCACAAAGCAGCCAGCGAAGGGTAGTAATGAAACAAAACGAAAGTGTGGAGAGAAAAAAAAAGTTGCTGAAAAACTAAACATGCAAACAGTATAAAGTGTATGGGGCAATCTTTGAGACTACAATGCTTGAAGATCCATTCAAGGATGCAAGGGAGATCAAAAGATATGGAACAGTCTGAGTGGTCAGCTCTGCTGTTCAAACCCAAGCATTGTCAGCGGCTAA
>JADBJO010000327.1:380868-383368 GCA_016801955.1 Conus betulinus | reverse complement strand
AGTCGGTCAGTCACTCTCTTCTTTCATTCACGTCTAATGTCACTCAAAGTGAACAGACGTTAAACAAAAGTACGAACGAGCACACACACACACACACACACACACACACACACACACACACACACACACACACACACACACGGACACACACACACACACACACACACACACACACACACACACACACACACACACACACACACACACACACACACCAACACACAAGCAAAACACGTTACTAAGCTGGAAAATAGCAGCCATATTTGGTTACTTCAGAGGTGAGAGAGAGAGAGAGAGAGAGAGAGAGAGAGGAGAGAGAGAGAGAGAGAGAGAGAGAGAGAGAGAGATTTGTGGTAACAAGTACTAAAAATTTTAATGAAAGGCGACTTCCTTGAACCACTAAACGACTGGAACGGGCAAATGACATTAGAACGGGCAAATGACATTAGAACGGGCAAATGACATTAGAACGGGCAAATGACATTGGAACGGGCAAATGACATAAGAACGGGCAAATGACATTAGAACGGGCAAATGACATTAGAACGGACACATGACATAAGAAAGCACAAATGACATAGGAGAAGCATCGAGCTTCGGCCTTAGAAGATTTCCGCAGAATAGCAGATTTAGTACCACCACTTTGATTCTCTCCCTTTAACTCTTGCCTGAAGTTGCTCAGTTTACAATCTTGCAAGTTGTAATTTTGTCTCTGCTAACAAAACAACAACAACAACAACAACAAAAAGCAAGATTTTGCCAGTTCCAGTCTGTCAAGAGTGATGTTCATACTAAGAAAAAAAAACTTCCAGCCCTTCCATTACACGAAAGTTATGTTCTTTTCAAGGAAAATTGAATGAGCAAGATTGCAATGAGTCCATGAACTCTGAATACATTATCAGTTATCTATAGCTGATAAACAGCAATCATCATGAATCAATGACATATTATAAAATAGTGAAAGGCTGCATGGTAATTTCATATTAAGGAGCACAAATTTGATTCACAGAAATCATACACAGACGCGCTCACACGTGCGTGCGCACGCACACGCACACTCACAGTTAACATTCACAACTCATGCATTAAGGGCAAAACTAGGGAACATTAACAAAGAATGGTATAGCTGTGAACTTTCATAGTACGTTGAGTCATCGCACAGTATCCACAAAAGTCTAGAAGGATAATAATTTGAATATAAAAAGCATACTTTTCAACCGCATAACGTTTTGTCGTCTTAAATAGAGTGCAAAAACCTATGGTGTTTATGTTGTTAGTTTGCAAAAACCTATGGTGTTTATGTTGTTAGTTTGCACAACGTAGCATTTAGCGAGTTAAATTATGTGTGATCAAAGACGCCATCATTTTAGTTTCATTATCATTGCCACGTAAGACAAATTCGAAATGAAAGACACTAACTGCCAGCTGACTCACTAGTGAGTGTGGACAATCGATATAGCCATCTTATTAGCTCAGTGGAAACATTGAGACCATGGCTATAACATGATTAGCATGGTGTGGAGGGGGGGGGGGGGGGGGGGGAGTGCAGGCAGGGGGGGGGGGGGGGGGGTGGCGGAGGCCAGAAAGGAATGGATAGTAGTAAATCAGGCGCGATAACATCGAAGCAAAGATGACAGTATGCGATGTTAAAGGAAACGTTTTCACCCACTGAAGGACTAACGAGATCATAGCAACCTCGTGTTATAATTACACAGGGTGATAATGGTCCCTTCATCACAAAAGACACGAGGACTGTGGTCAAAGAACTCCACATTTTAATGAGCCACAAACTGACGCCGGCAATGAACTGAACATCTAGTGGAGACCGATCCTCCAGAAAGAGTCGGAGCGAACTCTCCGCACACAAAGGTCAAGGGAAGTGGGTTATTTGTCAGCGGAACTACCGGAGTCGACAAGGAACTGCCATCTATACCCCTGGAAATATGGAAGGCAAAACAGAAGCCAAACGAATCTACACACATCCTTTTATGGTGTGTTTTTAAGCACGGAAATGTGTGACTGCATCAGGACCATGAACCATCATTTTCATCAGCCACCCATTGAGGGTCTTCCTACAACCGCTGCAAAGGAAGGCAAGGAAAATCTTTGCAGAAAATAGGATGATGTAGATTTTGAAGAAAAGTGCCTCCCAGACCAGTGTAAGAACTTCATCATAACATCAAGACATCAGAAAAGCCTTTGACCCTCTAATGTTAATGATAATACCTTCTTTACACTGCGCAGTGATAAAGGCTCACCGCGCACCAACCACACGTGCATTTAAACACTGGACTATCTACAAATGTAAACAATAAACAATGTAGCAAACAACAACAATAGCACTAAAAAGCCCAGCGCGTTCTGCTCATAGGTGAACTCATAACTTTCACGAGAAACACGAGAAAGGTAGGTATGTTTTCAGTTTTGCAAATGTTCAGGGTTTGAATGTTTTCAGGGAGGACGACAGATATGTTATCCTTACAGTAGAATGGTCTGTAGC
>JADBJO010000327.1:368368-370868 GCA_016801955.1 Conus betulinus | reverse complement strand
AAAATAAGAAGAAAAAAAATAGAAGAAGAAAAAGACCCTTCAAAAATTTGAAGCTGAAAATTAGTAAGCGATGACTAACGTCCGTTGTAACACAAACAGCGTTGAAACCGCCGTGACCTGATACCACGAGATCTGCATCCCCGCAGGTCTACTAGCCCCGGTCCTAAGGAAAACTCCCTTCTGCCGAGATCCGTCACTGATGTCCCTGATTCCCAAACTGACTCTGTTCCTGATGATGAGGATGTTGTTAAACCTCCTGGACAGCTTCGTACCAGAAGTGGTAGAACTGTGAAGAAGCAGCCAAGACTGGACTTACCAAGAACCCGGTGATGAAATTTGACCTAGATTACTAGGTTGTAAGACACTTCCCCATAGAGACAATATTCTGTCATAAGGATACAGACTTTGAAAGTTGTTTTTGTTTAATGTTCTGTTTTGTTAAAGAAAAGGGGATGTAATACGCGCAATTGGCACATCCCTATTTGGTCTGATCTATATAAAAAAAAAGGGGGGGGGGGGGGGGGGGGGGCTGGAGCGAGAAGGAAGGTTGGAACCAGTAACGCACCGGTCACTGAGCAGCTGTTGTGTTTTGCCAGTACTTTGTCTACCCTGAGTAGTACAAGACAAATTCCACACACATTTCTTCATCTATCTTTGCTGTCCTGTGCCACAGGAGATTCAGGTTGATGGACGATGACCGATCCAGGAGGCTGGATTTGAATGATTTCAGACCGGGTGCAGAGACATGGGCTTGAAGAAGATGTCGGACGATGAGCTCAGGCAGCTGTTTTTAACACCTTCGACACGGACAACAACGGCACCATCAACTTCGACGAGTTTCTGGCCGCCCGTCCGGGTGAGTGGACGAAAGGCGAGTCCGTCCATATTGGGTCCTCTGTAAAAGGTTGAGAGATGCGAACACCGCGTCTCTCCCTAATCGCATAATTAACCGCTTAATCGAGATATTAAGTAAAATCTTGATTTTTGATCATTTGCCCTTGTAATTCACCTCCTCAACGGTCGATTTATTATAAAGTCATGTACACTTAAAGAATGTCGAATGTTTACATTTTACTAAAGATTTTTTTTTACCTAACCATACGACCAATGTTAAGCGTTCATTCATTCATAGACCAGGTTTTCAGCCAAAGCTCTGTTGCTCAGTTATGTTGTCAAAGAACACGGCATCACTGTCAGTCATCATCTATCAAAACTCTGCTGAATGCGGTACTTACTTATGTTCTCAGTTATTAAGGGAGGCATCTTTGATCTTTTCTTTTCTCACCGTCATTCTCGGTAATTCTGCACGAACGAACTAAGAACGGGTAGGATGACACTGTCAACACCCTTTTACGATCGCTACGGACGATAAACAACTACTGCACAGACACACACACACACACACACACACACACACACACACACGCACACGCACACGCGCGCGCGCACACACACACGCACACGCACGCTCGCGTAGACAAAGTTGCAAAAAAGGCAGCTCAAAACCTTAGCGGCACAGTAACAATAAAAGTTCGCTTAGATCTGGCAGAATGTTTCTCTATCTAAAACATCTCGTGATAATGCAACAAAAACACTGAGGAACTCGGACATATATTATTATAAACAATTGCATCAAATGTAATGACAAAAGCAATGGATAACATCATACAAAAGATTTATTTTCTCATCCAGGGAGATTGAAAGTCTGATCCATAGGCTTCGTTTAAAAACTCGTTTAAAACAAAATACTGCAAAGATATTAAATGTATGTGTGGAGATTCTATCAGTGTCAATCATTTACTGATTCATTGTCCCAAAACAAAAGAGCTTTTTGATAAATCAGGTATTGAGGGTTTTGTTGATGGATCGACTCCTTTATCACTATCTAGTATATTAAACAATTTTGCTACTCTTGAATCTGTTTCCAAATGTTTATTAGGCTGTTCACTTAATATTTATCTTTAGCAGTTGTGATTGTAACCTTTACAATTCTAGTTTAAAGTTCTGATGAATAGGATGGGGTGGGGGGTTATGATTACATTCCTTACGAACTACTTTAAAACTTACACTCCCTTACACTCCCTGAAAAAAATGCATCTCTCTCATTCCTTACATCAAGTTCACTCTACACTATAATATTGTCTGAATCACGCACGCACGCACGCACGCACGCACACACACACGCACGCACGCACGCACGCACACACACACACACACACACACACACACACACACACACTTACAGACACATCTTTGTGAACAGTCAAAGTTTTATTTTCATCGCCAGCCCTCCGTCTACAGAACTGAAGACTTTAACGAAAACAACACAAACTAACAAACCAGACATCAACACAAACTAACAAACCAGACATCAACACAAACTAACAAACCAGACATCAACACAAACTAACAAACCAGACATCAACACAAACTAACCAACCCAGGCTCACTGTTATCATTTGAACAATGAAATACGATCATTGATGACTGTTATTACCGT
>JADBJO010000327.1:278368-360868 GCA_016801955.1 Conus betulinus | reverse complement strand
TGAAACAATTCTCAGGTAAGCACGTTGTTCAGCTTGAAAATCGTTAACGTACATAGCCATTAAGACACAGATAGTGGCTTGAAAATGAAATGTAGGCTTATGTCTGTTTTTTTGTTTGTTTGTTTTATCAGTCTTTCTTTCTTTCCCTCTTCTTCTTCTTTTTTTTTTTTCTTTTTTTTTTTTTTGACATGTGTACAAATGTTGCGATTTGCCTTTATCTTTTTATGTTTCATTCTTATTGTGACATAAATGTATGAATTACTGCGCAACAAGATATATTAAACAGCGGTTAAGGAATATGCAGTGCAAAGATTTTTGGTGAGTGTGTGGTCGTTGCTGTTGCTGTTGTTGTTGTTGTTGTTAAGATCCCTTGATAGAAAGAGTACCCTTACTTTTCCTTATAATGTTTGTAGACATTAGAGTGTTAATTCATCAGCTTTTCGGAGTGTTGACTGTGCTTTGTCTACAACAACTTAGTTGTCGGATTGTAACGAACACGAACTCAAACATGCGCGTATACTGGTGCACACAGCATGTTAGCCGAGATACGGATCACTTTTTCTTTTTTCTTTTTTTTTTTTTTTTTTTTCTTTTTCTTTTTTTTTTTTTTTTTTGGGGGGGGGGGGGGGGGGGGGGGGGGGGGGATGGGGGGGGGGCAGGAAGAGGGTTGTAGGCAGTGACGTTTAGTAGGTTTCCGTATGTCTGTGAATAAGTCTGTTATCATTCCGTTCAGGTCTTATGACTGGTCGAGATCGTGATGGGCTCGATTTATCGGCATCACTTAATTAAAGTACTTTTGATCCAACGACAGTTTTTTGGAAGACAGCTGTATGCCGGTTGCTTTCGTCAGCAACCTTCGTGTGATACAGAATCAATCTCTCTCTCTCTCTCTCTCTCTCTCTCTCTCCTCTCTCTCCTCTCTCCTCTCTCTCTCTCTCATGTTCCTCTCTCTCTCTCTCTCTCTCTCTCTCCTCATGTTTTTTTTCCAAAGCTTTTTGTGGGTGTTTCTCCATGTCTGCTTCATTGTCTTTCTCTTCCTTTATCTCTGACTATCTATCGCCAGTCGGTCGGTCGGTCGGTCCTCGATCCGTCGATCTCTCTCTCTCTCTCTCTCTCTCTCTCTCTCTCTCTCCCCCTCTCTCTCTCTCTCTCCTCTCTCTCTCTCTCTCCCTCTTCCTCTCCTCTCTCTCTCTCCCTCCACCCCCCCCCCCCCCTCTTGCCCTGATTATTTTGTTTTTTGTCTTGGTTGTTGTTCTTGGTAGTGGTGGTGGTGGTAGTGTTTACCTGGTTTCTTTTTTTCTTCTTTCTTCTTTTTGTCAAAGGTTCTCATGCAAGCAGTTGTTCCATTTTTTTCATGTGTGTGTGTTTATTTGCTTTTTATATATATCGATTTTTTTTTTATTTCGATTTTTTTTTTTTTTGTTTTTGTTTTTGCCCAGAGGGCTGGATGTAAAAAAGCATTCATGCTTAGTCCACTACCTCTTAAAATAAAAATTCGTTCGTTCGTTCGTTCGTTCGTCTCTCTCTCTCTCTAACAAACATGAATATTGCTATTCAAGGACATCCTTTGTGTACTAAATTTTTTGTGATGATGTATTCCATCATTCCCGAGAACGTGAATGAAATATGATTATTTGGAGGGGAAAAAAAATCATTCTGACCTTTCCGAAATTAACGTAGGCTGTATGCCCTAGTGTCGTCAGCTGTTGACCCCCCCCCCCCCCCCCCCCCCCCCCCCCCCCCCCCCCCCCCCCCCCCCCCCCCCCCCCCCCCCCCCCCCCCCCCCCCCCCCCCCCCCCCCCCCCCCCCCCCCCCCCCCCCCTTAAAAGGTGCACTCATTTGGAATCTGCAAGCAGTCTATAAAATGTATGGCTACCACGTAGGTCAGTACGCTCCCTCTGTTCATTTACGTCCTGTAAATGCCTAAAACAGTGATATTATTATTTCAACAATTTTCCAGTTAGAAGGTTTGGGTTTCACGGATGTGTTGTAAACGCAATACTGACACAAGCTCGCTGACATACTTCACAGAGGAAACATTCATGAATCATTTTGAGGCCTATGTCTATAAATCAGTGCTTGTTTGCCCGACAGCACTTTGATTACCTAAGGGTTAAGCTGATCACTCTTTCTGTTGACATAATCTGGACCTCTCTGTCATCCTACTACATACCAAGGTTCAAACATTTCCTTTGTAAGTGTATTCATTTTTCTTTGTTTCGTGTTCGCAATATGTTTCTTACGGAGTTTTCTACAATTCTCGGTGTACATTCAACAGAATTCGATGACAGTTTGTGCTTATTTTAATTGAACCGTCCACCGATTCTTTTTCCCTTTCCTTTCTAATTTCTCGCCCAGGAGGGAATGAGAAGAGATTTGGTCAATTTTAGGTGTCAGTTCTGCTAATAACAACGTCTTTTTTTCTAATTTTCTCTGACAAATGCTCTATGTTTGCGATGAAAAAAAGGGTAAGCTTTGGTAAAATTAAGGTGTCAGTTGTTCCGCTGATAATAACGTATTTATACATTTCTCTGACAAATGCTCTACGTTTGCGAAAAGAAGCCAGCTTTGTTTTTGCTTGTCCTCGGCACTTTTTGTTTTGCTTGTTTGTTTGTTTTAAACTTCCAAGCTTGTTTATCTCCAAGGATTTTTTTTTTGTTTTTCGAAAATGGCGCTGACAAGTTTTACTTTGTGACTGAGGGTATGTATATATATATACACGCTGTTTGGGGATCTTTTTTTTCTCGCTCAGAATAAAGAAAATTGGGTGTAATCTGTTGCAGAGTGCTGTGTGTGTGTGTGTGTGTGTGTGTGTGTGTGTGTGTGTGTGTGTGTGTGTGTGTGTGTGTGTACTCGCGCGCGCGCGGTGCGTGCGCGTGTGGTACGTGCGTGTGTTTTGTTTGTGTGTGTGTGTATATGTGTGTGTGTGTGTGTGTGTGTGTGTGTGTGTGCGCGCGCGCGCGCGCGCGCGCGCGCGCGAGCTCCCAACAGCCATGCACACACTCGAAAGCATTTACGACATGTATATAATTCGTAGACCAGACTTTGGGTTAACCTATATTCTCAAGAAAATCCTCTGAAGTGAAAAATTTTAAATCTAGCCTAATGGATGGTGCAAATCCATCTGATCACTTAAATGAAATTAGGCGTTACAATCCCTTTCCACCTTCAATGATGAAAATGATTGATGTTCACGTGGTTTTGGTCTTCTTGTTTTGGATTTTATTCTTGTCCATGGAACAGTTCATTTTAAGTAAATATTTTTTAAAGACAAACTTTAACAGCACACATTCTGACGTCAACCAGTCCAAATGTTCCGAGTTCCAGCTTTTTCAGTGTAATTGCAACATTACGTCACACATGACAAACGTACACTCGGTTGCCACCGTCAAGTCTGTGAAAGTTTGACCCTTCAATATCTCTTTAGCTCCCTTCCTCCCACCCTTTCCCCAACTACCCTTCATTTTCTTCCTTCCGCTTCTAGTCATAATCACTGGCGCTGTCTTACCACACTGTACAGGTTAAGGTAATTAGAGCATTTCAAGTTTTGTATGTAAAATAATTCCCCCTCCCGATGCATACGGCATCGACGACCCATGGCCATCGCACTCTGTTCTGGGCTGTTCTGGTCATTCCAGTCCAGTTGATCTCTTTTTGTTTCAACTCCGCCTCAGTGTCTCGCCTCCAGCTGTTGCGAGGTCGGCCTCTCCTCCTCTTTCCCCTGCAGGTTCCAGGTCAGGGCTTGGCGTGTGGTGCTGGACGCTGGCTTCCTGAGGGTGTGTCCGATCCAGCCCCACTCCTCCTTCGCAGAATCTGCTTGCCCTCCCTCCCCCCCCCCCCCAAAATCTAAATTCTAGAAAAGAAAAGAACATTTTGCGGCTATGATCGCAAACCCATGGTTAAAGTTGATCAGACCCACGCCATTCTTGTGCTGATTGTTCGCTGGAAATCGAAGCTATCAATCGAGCTGCCAGCAATACATTTGTACGCAAACCAAGTCGGCGTTCGCATACGAGGAGGGGCACACGCACATCCAAGGAGAACCGAGGGAAGTGCAGTGGGATTTCAGTGAGAGGTTGAACGATGAACGTTTCGGGCGCATTTCTTCCTCGGAAGGTACGATGGAAACGTGTATAATTACCACTTTGTGTCTCTCACGGGGATTTTATTAGATCTTCCGCGAAGTTAGGTTTTGTTGTTGTTGTTGTTTGTTTCATGACATGACTAACGTTCATGGTGTATAGTGATCACGAACTCAGGGACTGGAAATTTGTAAGTTCGACTCCGATTGGACGTTTCCTCTCTCTCTCTCTCTCTCTCTCTCTCTCTCTCTCCCCCCACACACACATACACACACTCACACACCAAGGCTTGCACACTCACGTCCGTGGACTCTTTAATTAAAACGCTGGCATCACTCCACCGATGAACACACACCAACGCACACACGTCTACAGTATGCGCTGGGGGCCCTGAGAGATTCAGTCTTACTTCAGTTGACATGTGTTTGATCACTTGTGTCTGTTATTGGAAAGGCCCAGTATGAGTTTGCATCAATCTTCAGGAGTCCTCGACCCTAACCCTAAACTGTCTGTAACTCTAACTAATGAAAAAAAAAAAATCAGCGATGAATTTTTCACTGATTTTATTATTATACAATGTAAAAAACACATTGATCACACACTATAATAGCTGTTCCTCCTCCTCCTCATGTGTGTGTGTGTGTGTGTGTGTGTGTGTGTGTGCGCGCGCGCGCGCGCACGCGTGTGTGTGTGTGTGTGTGTGCGTGTGTGCGTGTGCGTGTGTGTGTGTGTGAATGTGTGTGTGTGTGCGAGAGAGAGAGACAGGCAATAGGGGCTAGTTGACCATCGAGCCAACATCTGTCAGTGGCGTCTCCGTCTCTGTAAATACCACTAACACTGATTGCATGCGCCATGATCATGATGCCGCTGGGAGGTGGTGTGACCGTCTGGAGCGCTTAGGTGGCAGACAGGCACCCACAGGGCAGCACATCCTATCTCCCGCGCCTTGGCAGTGACGACGGATCCCGCCTTTGTCGTCGGGGAACAACACGTCTTGGAGCTGTGGGGTTGTGCGGCGATGAGGCGCTGCCACTCTGTGATCCCACCGTGATCTGCACGACCAGCAGGGCCTTCTCGTGGAAGGGGGTGGGGTGGGGCGGGAATGGCAGAAATAGTTTCTCACGGGCATAAAGTGGACGTGGATCTTTTCACTGGCTCAGCAACGGCTGTCCTGAAGTAAGTTTCACACACTGGAGAACCTCCGAGGTAGCGAGAGATTTATCCCTAGCGGCGAGGGGTGTGAGAGGCGAGAGGAGTAAAGGGATACGGCGCAAGACAAAATGTCGAATTAACAGGGTGACTGGCTCATCGATCAAGCTCTTCTCGCTGTTGGAAGGGTCGGTGTTTTGATTCTTTTATGTACTAGTCAGAGAACGCTAGTGCTTTTTGAGCACTGCACGTTACAATAAACGACTAGCTTTCCCTGCCATGAGAGAGAGAGCCCCAAGACTGCCTAGCGTCTCGCCTTTCCCTCGTCCCGCTAGGATGTGCTATGAATTGCTGACACTCGCCAAGCGAGCGAGAATTTTTGTCCTCTCGCCTTCATGCAACGTATCTCTGCTTGCTTCCTGACTCGGCCTCATGCAGCACAGACCATCGCCACTGGGAACAAGACCATCGCCACTGGGAACAAGACCATCGCCACTGGGAACAAGACCATCGCGCACTCAGCACAAGACCATCGCCACTCGGCACAAGACCATCGCCACTGGGAACAAGACCATCGCCACTCAGCGCAATATCATCGCCACTCGGCACTAGACTATCGCCACTGGGAACAAGACAAGCGGTCTTAGTGAAGAGGGAAACGAGGCAAGACACGATCAACACTCAGACATCCAGCTGGGACAGCTTGCGATGAAGGACAAAAACCTTGACTGACTGACTACACAATGAAAGAACAACTGGCTAGACCTGCCTGTTCCTGGGAGAAAAGACAGCATTGGGATGCTTCGGGTCCATCCAAACCCAGCCACAGGCATCACCCAGCCAGCCAGGCCTCCCAGAGACGAAGTACGCGAGACTGCTTGTCCCTGTAAGCTATACTGTGAGGGACGCTAAACTCAACCTTCATCTTGTTTTGTGGCTCACAGTCTCCACCAAACTGACTTGCATGCGCGCGGAAGGCTGTTCCGTCCTCCACTCTCCTCACAACACACACACACACACACACACACACACACACGCACGCACGCACGCACGCACACACACACGCACGCACGCACGCACGCAACATTCAAAGTAGACACTTATCCACCACCGCAACACCAGCCCACTATACCCTCCACCAACGTCCCACTCATACACCACATATCCCCCTCCCCCACTCTTTACCTCTTATATTACTGACAGCTAGCTTCCTTTCCCCTCGCCATTCACCTAAATAAACTGTTTTTTACATGAATTTCCCTTTCCTCTTTCCTGTACATACCTGTGTATGTAGGCGGAGATGTAGGTACATGAGCCCACCCCCCACCCCTTCCCTCCACTCTGTGTGTGTGTTTTCTTCGTTTTGTTTTGCTTTGTTTTTGTTTTTGTTTTTGTTTTCAATGGACATGTTAGCCCTTTTCCTCTTGATCATTTCCATTTCTTACCAACCAGTACTATTAACACAAACGCTATGCATTTATCATGATTAGTATCATTATGATCATCATTGAACAGCACTGTTTGCTTTTCCAATAATACTAGTTTCAAAACGAGGTGACTGAGGGCGGAAAATGAAGCAAATTTTGAAAAGAAAGGGTATTAGTTCCGCCGGACAATACAGACAAACGGATTATAGGACAAAACACATGCTTGTCGACCTCTTGGGTCTTCTTCAGGCAAAAACAAAATATGAGAAGATAAAGTGGTTGCTCGTTCTTCGTTTTCATTGCCCTGAATGTTGTCTGTTTTACCTGAGGAAGACCTAGGACGTCGAAATGCATCGTGTTTGGTCCTGCAATCCGTTTGTCTGGATTGTTCTGCGGAACCAATAACTTTTCTTTTCAAGTTTTGTTGGTTTCTGGTATTCAGTAGTAGTTCTAAGTGTCATTGTTTTCTTTTTCTACTTCCTTCCGGTGTCGATCGTGGATCATAAAACTAGGGAAAATGCAAGCTGCTCAGTCAGTGAGTGTTTGGTTTCAACTTCTGACTTTGTACTGTCGATTTATTTAGCTACGTTAAATGGTGATGTTCTCATTTACTGTCTGAATATGTCGACCGTCTGCCATCAAAGGGATTTGTGGGCACTGGATTGAACAAAAGGAGCTGCCGTGATTATCATAATATCTAAAAGACTGTCACGGGGGGCAGAAAATTTCTTTGGGTACTTTGGATAATTTGATAAGAATTAACAAAAGTTACTAT
This sequence comes from Conus betulinus, assembly GCA_016801955.1. NCBI lineage: Eukaryota > Metazoa > Mollusca > Gastropoda > Neogastropoda > Conidae > Conus > Conus betulinus. The sequence continues at coordinate 353,435 of JADBJO010000327.1, read as the reverse complement.
CTTCATTGTTGTTCAAATTTTCACACATAGATTTTAAAGTGAGAGGCAAGACATGAACATGTCATGGCAGATTTGTGCCTCCTTTAGAGCCCCACTTTCACGTTGAGTATCATTCTCGTGATATATATAAAGTGTTCTAATATTAAACTTCCACCGCAAAACTTCAACGATAAAGGTCCTTTGGTTTGTTTGCATGCGCCGATGATTTTCTGCTTTTTGTGTGCGATGGTAACACCCATGACCAAATTTGCACCCAAATTGAAGAGATAAGTGACCGTCTGCTCATGATAAGTGACTGACTGCCCATCCTTTGTTTTTATTGCTTTGAATGTTATTTAAGTTACTGACTGTTCATCCTTTGTATTCATTGCTTTGAATGTTTTTTGTACTGTCCTGTAATCAGTTTGCCTGTGTCTGTGGCGGTAACTAACCCCAATTTCTTTTAAAATTTTGCTTCATTTTCCACCCCTAGTCACCTTGTTTTGAAACTAAGATTATTTGTAGCCTACTGCCTGAAGAAGTTCCAATAGATTGAAACATGTGTTTGTTTTGCAATTTGTTCCCTGCTTTGCTGCCCAGCAATTCAGTTTTTTTCTTCTTTGAATTTCTGCCAACAGTCACCCGACTTTGAAAAAACTCCAGAATGGGAAAAACATGGTCTTATTATGATTGCTACTGTTAAACTAAAAGTGTTACACTGGTTTGCAGATTTATATATCAGTGGCTTGTAATCTAGGTCTGAATTCAGCATTTCAGAGTCTTAGTTGATAACCTGACTTTGTCACTATGAGAGTTGAGTACATAGTCTCTTTTTTTTCTTTAAACCTCAGGAGCTAATAAGGTCTTTCAATTGTATTATGACCAGGTTAATTTTGTTAGCATATCACTGCTTTGAAGAACTCTGACTAGTCTGTCTGTTATTCAGGCTACTTCAGTTCTTCATTCATTGTCGTTAAAGTGCTGACAGCGGTCAGGTTGGTATTGATTTATGCATTTGTTATGTCTGTTGTCATTCAGATGCTGACTACGATCAGGTTGGTATTGATAAATGCGTTTGTTAGGTATATTGTCATTCAAATGCTGACTACGATCAGGTTGGTTTTGATTTATACGTTTGTTATGTCTATTGTCATTCAAATGCTGACTATGATCAGGTTGGTATTGATATTTGATTTGTGCATTTGTTATGTCTGTTGTTTGTAGTGTCTGAAGAAGAAAAAAATCACAGGTCTGTTTCATAATATTGTGTTAATAGGGGCTACCTTGCACCTATGCACTTTGTTTCCTGTGTTCATGTATATTTTGCACTGTTTCAGTGCTGGTCTTATGGAAAACAGTTTAGTCTGCAAGGAATGGTTTATCAACATTTTGCAAAGAGCTAATGAATGGACAGTGCTGGAAGATAGAGGTCACTTGCTCAATGCTGCTTGCTGGCTGTCAGTGCCTGTCTAGGGATCCTTGGGAACAGGTTGGAGATATTGTGTAATTCCAGCAGGGATGTGCCTGAAATTGTTAAATGTTAGGCCATTTTCATCATTGGAGGACTCTGATCTGGAATGTCTCCCTGAGTCCTGTAGCAGCCAGTGGACAAAAAGGAATTAAATTTATTTCATACAAAATATATGAAGTTGATGCCTTGCTAAACTCTTCATTTTTAATTCTGTACCAGAGACATCTGTACCACATCATATCAGTCACAATTTGTTTTTATTGGTTTTTCTGCCCAGTATGCTTGGGGGAAAAGGGGTGAGGGACATGGGGATGGGGGAGGGGAATGTTTGCAGAATAGAAGCCATTGGCTTAACACATTTGCAGCTAGGCCAATGGCTCTGTGATCTGTAGATCACACAGTCCCAGATCATGTGACATTGTTCCTGTCTTAGTTCATGTCTTTGACAAACCTGAATTAGCTGTTTGGTTTAGTTAATAGATCTTTTGGCTGACACAGCCTGACTGGACAGGAACTTTTCAGCTGCTTGAGGATATTTTCTGGTGATTTGCCAATGGCAACACCTAACTGCCTCTGTGTTCTAGTCAGGAAAATGAATTTCTACTATGAAAAGGTATTGTACAAACATCTCATCTCAATAGCTTATTTTTTTTTTTTTTTTTAATTCCTTGGTGAGGATCTTTACTGGAAATTCCTTTCTGATATATTCCTTTTTTTGATTATTTATTCTTTTATGTTTTTGTTTACAAAAAAAAGCTTCTCTTTTACTTTTCTTTTTTTTTTTTTTTTGCATTTCTTGGGGGAAAAAAACATTCATATATTATTTGTGTTGCGTATACATATGTGTGTCTGTCTGGTTTTTTTTTTTCAAAGAGAGAGAAGCAGTTAGAGGCCGGACTGGAGGGACTAATTGTGAAGGTGCAAGATTTGAAGAACCAAATCGCTGCCTTCATCACCAAACTTGAGGGGGAATATGAAACGCTTAATTGGTAAGATTTATTTTATCAATGCATGATCATTTAATATACTGACTGGAGAGAGCAGTCATTAGCATGTATGATAGCATGGTGTCTTTTAGCCACTGAAAAGTGAATTCACACAGATTTCATTGGCGAGTGAATCCCTGCCCCTTTGTGTGTACTCACCCCTCTGCTTCCTTCTCTTTCTGTTAGTTTTGGCCTGAGTATCTCTTCATTCTTTGTGTCTTATGTTGTGTACCTTTGTTTTTCTCTGTGATTGTGTGTATGTGGTTATGCTGTAAATAAACTTAACCACTTTTAGTTTGTCTGGCTAATTATTGAGTGCAGACTATAATAATGACCATATTATTTGTTCTGTATCTCAGAGACAAGTTTCAGTGAAAACCTTCTCTCTGTCTGAATCTCTGTGTGTATTACTTCTCTTCATCTGAATGTGTAAAGTTGACATGTTGCAGGCCATCTATGCTGGACAACTTTGCCTTGTTGTCTGGTCAGTTGAACTCATTGAAGCAGATCCTGCGTGGAGACAAGATGCCTGCCCTCCGCAACTATGTGCTCTTCCCCATTCTGGTCTCCCAGAATGCTGATCCTCACCTTGAGGTAGACTGCTCCGCCATCTTTGAGTTTGACAGGCAGGCATTCTTCAGTTAGTTCTAGAATTTGAATTTGCATCACACGTTGTGACACAGCCTAGCAGTTTTTGGGGGGTGGGGTAGGGGAGGATGGAGGAGGAGGGGCTGTGGGGGGGGGTGTGTGGGGATCATTATTAAGGCGAAGTACTGGAAAATGCATTTGGGATCTAAAAGGGTAAGGCCATTGCCATGGGAACAAATAAGTGGGTGGGATTGTGGTGATAGTGGATTGGCCAGTTAATCATCGTATTTGCTAGCTGCTTGAAGAGTTGTGAGTGGGGGAGGGGGTGGTGATGTGAGGTGACAATGTTGACACATGAGAATGTGTGGCATGGTTGTGCAGCAGGCACACTGCCTTCATGTTGAAATGTATATTGTATGCATGTGTACATCGCTCCACACATAACAGATCTTGTTTTGCAAGAAAAATGGTTCCAAAGTTAGCCCTTTTTTTTGTTTGTTTGGTTTTTTTTTTTTTTGCTTTTCTCACATGTGACTCTACAATTTGGAAATACACTTACTGTGTTGGAGTGGAGTGTATGATGTGAAAACTGTTTAGTCTTATGGTAGATTCTTGGTACTTGTGATGTCAGTGTAAAATTAAGTATTATGACATCAACATAAATAAGATGATAAGGTTCAAAAACTTACTTTGAGAATATTTCAACAGGGTTGCCTTGTCTCCTTCAGCTCACTGTTGTGGCAGCGAGGCCTGGTGGGGGGGTGACTGTTGTGTGGGGTGAATAATTGTTAAGATCTGATTGTAGGTGGGTGGAAGTTCAAAATCTTGATCTCTGTTCACGCTGGGGTGTCTAGTCTTGATTTCGATGACTTCTTTAACTTTTCTTTTTGTGAGGAAGGGCTCTGTAGATAAGATCTTGGTTTCTTGGGGGCTGAAACTGTGGCCTGTGGCTTGTAGGCGTTCATATATGGCAGAAGTAGATCGGTTTTGGTGTTCCTGTAGACGGGTGGTGAGTGGTCTTGCTGTCTTGCCAATGTAGGTATGGCACAGTCTTGACAACCTACCTGGTACACTACACCACACACTGCTTGAGGGGGTCTGTTTTGTCTTTGACATGGGTCAGTTGCTGGCGTAGGGAGTTGGTGAGTTTGTGGAACACTTTGCATCCATGTTGTTGGAAGATCCTGGCTAGATGCTCTGAGACTCCTTTAATGTAAGGGATCCCCACTTTCACATTGCCCATGTCTGTAGAAGAAGGGTAGGGAATTTGAGGGTTGTCCCACATCCTGCAGGGTATCCATTAGCGGAAAGGGCAGTCTTGGTGTGTTCTTCTTCTTTCAGCTCTCTTCCTCCTTAGTGGAACACAGTACAGAGGCTCTGTGCATGAGGGTGTTGACAACAGATCTCTTGTGCTGGAGGGGGGGTTGGTTGGAGTGAAAGTTCAGATATTGGTCAGTGTGGGTGGGTTTCCTATAGACGCGGGTCTCCACCCTGTCGTCATGGGTTCAGGTGATGAGAGTGTCCAGGAACGGGATCTTCCCTTCTGTTTCAGTTTCCGAGGTGAATTGGATACTGTCATCAATGGAATTCGGGTGAGTGGTGAAGCTGTCAACCTCCGTCTCCTGTATGCGGGTCATGGTGTCATCCACATAGCAGTACCACATGCTGGGAGGGTTGGCAGCTGTCTCAAGGGCTACTTTCTCAAAATGTTCCATGTACAGGTTGGCTACCACTGGAGATACTGGCGAACCCATGGCAGCTCCTTGTTTCTGCTGGTAGAACTCATGGTTGAATGAAAAGTAGGTGCTAGTGAGGCATAGTTGCAACAGTTCCAGCACCTGTTCTGTAGTGAGTTCACACCGGTGACGAAGGTGGTAGTCATCCTCAATCTTCTCCCGAAATGACTTGGAGAGCCTTTGGTACAGGGATGCTAGTAAAGAGTGCACATACATCATAGGAGACAAGTTTCTCTCCCTGGAGCCAGTTGCTGGTTTTCCATCTTCTATACAGCAAGGACCTTCCAACAACATGGATGCAAAGTGTTCCACAAACACACCAACTCCCTACGCCAGCAACTGACCCATGTCAAAGACAAAACAGACCCCCTCGAGCAGTGTGGTGTAGTGTACCAGGTAGGTTGTCAAGACTGTGCCAATACCAAAATTGCTGAGACAGCAAGACCACTCACCACCCGTCTACAGGAACATCAAAACCAATCTACTTCTGCCATACACGAACACCTACAAGCCACAGGCCACAGTTTCAGCCCCCAAGAAACCAAGATCTTATCTACAGAGCCCTTCCTCACAAAAAGTTAAAGAAGCCATCAAAATCAAGACCCAGATGCCCCAGCATGAACAGAGATCAAGGTTTTGGACTTCCCTCCATCTCCAATCAGATCCTGACAATTCACCCCACACAACAGTCGCCCCACCAGGCCTCGCTACCACAACAGCAACAGTGAGCTGATGAAGACAGGGCGACCCTGTCGAAATATTCTCAAAAGTAAGTTTTTGATTCTGAGTCTAACTACTTTTCTAATGTCGAATCCAGAATCCAGAAACCTATATTCTTAAAGATAATAAGGTGAGGTAAATGCAAATTAAAAAAAAAAAAAAAAAAAAACGGAAGCAAGAGAGAGAAGAAAAAACAGTGAGGCCTGAATCCGGCCTAGGACTGCATCTGTTTTTGTTCATCGCTCTGTCCATCAAGTGATGTGAGAAGGCTGACCGCCAGGTCAGTAATGCATCATAGTTTGCTGTACCAGTGGGACAACTGTGTTTGTCAGTAGTTTGACGTAGTTTGCTGTACCCTGTGAGACTTCACTTCAGCTGTGTTTGTGGGCGGCTCTACTTGACATGGGTTCCCTGGTTGGTGCTATAGATGTAACTTGGGCTCGGTACAGCCAAGCGTTTGGACTGTGTCTGTTGGGACACACTACTGACAGTGCCAGCGGGGTCTGTACCAATGAGATTACACTGGGGGAAAAAAAGAATAGTTTGTGTGAAATACTGATTAGCACGCTGTGTGGTGGCGTGTATTGCTCTCTGACAGTCAAAGCTCCCTATGTATTGATATTTAGTTCATGTAAAATATTGATCTGCACGCTGTGTGGTGGCGTGTATTGATTTTGTGCCTATCAGTTAATACTAAATTTATGGTGATATTTGTTATGTTTTGATGGTTCAGGCAGCATATATATAAAAAAAAAAAACCTTAACTTGTGTGTTGCCTGGCTATCCTTGTTTGTTTGGTGTGGCTGTGTGTAGGGAATAATTATTATACGCATCCAAACTTTCGAAAGTGAGAGTCAGACTGGCATACACACAGCACCACACCATCAATTACGGTATTAAATCACTAATGTGAAATAGATGAAATGTATCTCTGTTTCACTTCTTTTTTTGTTTTCTACTCTGTCTTTTCTTGTAAGGTACTGTGAGACATGGTTAGGTGAAGCAAAAATAAAAGAGTGTAAATGCAGAAACAGAAATTGTCCCTTTTCTGTTCTCTAGAAACTGACTGAGGGGCGAGTGATGTCTTGCAATCACGATCTGGTGCCTGATTATCTGCGAACGAAACCAGAGCCTGAGGTGGAAGAAAAGATCAGCTTCATCGCTCACAAAGCTGCCAACGTTAATCATGAAACAGCAACAGTATGTGTCCACTGTCTGGTGTTCCTGCTGCCCCATCTGTTGCTGTCTGGTTCTTTCAGTTAATTCACTACTGGCCTTGATTTGTCTCAGTCCCTGCTCTCCATTTTCGATTCAGTGTGTGTGAGAGTATGTAGATGTGTGAGTGTTAACAGTGCATATATATATGAGACCATTAATGTGCATGATATAGATAGCCGTATGCATTGTTCTAATGGGGCATTTTCGCATATTGATCTGTCAGTGTGTGACCCCTCGCTGGTCCCATACAGTGAGTGGTCTGCCCATGACGATCTGCATGGAAGTGACTATTTTTCCCGTTGTGTTAAGATCCATAAAGACTGAAAACGCCTCTGTTCCTGAACACATTAATTATGAAAAGGCTCGTTGGAATTTATTTTGCCGCAAATAATTAAAGGAGCTCCTGGAAACAGACCTTCTTCAAAGTTAGGACCCAGCAGAATCTCTAACACTTTGATTAAGTACGCAAAAACCTGTATTCCGATGTCTTTCAATGAACTCCATCTGCCAGAAACACCTTGGTTTAATTCTGACTGCCAACAAATTACAAGAGAACACAAATGGGCTCAGCGCTGCATGTTTTGAAGACTTCAAACTTTCAGTGCGCGAACCCATAGAAAACTCTAAGCCGAAACCAAATACACATTTAATTTGAGGAAACGTCAGTCTTGGAGAGCCTTCTGCTCCAAGCTGACATCCAAAATTCAAAGAAAAAAGTCTGGAAAATTATCAAGGCAATCAAAGGGAAGAACATCAACCTGTCAATTCATCGCCTAAAACTGGCCGATGCTTTGATAACTGACAAACAAGCTGTTGGCAATCTGTTGGCCTCCACCATGAAACAGAACTCGTTCTCCTTGTGTAGATCTGCAGCTCTTTTCAAAAACAAACAACTGGTAGAAAAATCTTCCAATAATTTCACTTCGGAAAACTCTGAAGTGTACAACCTACCACTTACGTTGAACTGAAATGAGCTCTGCAAACCTGCAACAATCCTGCTCCTGGCCTAGATGATATTCAGTATTAGGTTTTGAAACATCTCACAGAGAGCCACATTAGACCCTTCTGAAAGTCTAGAGTGTGTGTGTGTGTGTGTGTGTGTGAGAGAGAGAGAGAGAGAGAGAGAGAGAGAGAGAGAGAGAGAGAGAGAGAGAATGTGTGTGTGTGTGTGTGTGAGATTTGAACAGACACTTGGCCAGTATGCAGTCCACAACATATCGCAACAGCTGTTCAGGATATTGACTCTCAGCAGTTATTTTTTTTTTTTATATTGATTAATGATGAAACTGTACTATGACAGGTGACTTTGAATTTTCCCCCAGTGACACATTGTTTTTTATTGTTTATGTAATGTTTAAAAGCAGACATTCCAAAATTATTCTAGGTCAGGTTGTCTCTTCGTCGTCTTCTTCCTAAAAAAGCTGGTTCACTGAAAAACGAGTAGGTCACCAGCGCGCAAAAAACTGTCTCAGAACTGTGTATATGATATGATTTGTTCGTTTGAACAAGAACCATTGGGAGTCTGGAGATGGCTTTTTTTTTTTTTTAACCACGTCTTTGAAGAAAAAACAATGTTTAAATGGCATAATCAAGCTCAAAGCTTTAGAGGATTGGGGTTCTTTGATTTGGCACTCCTGTGATATGGTAAATGCAATTTTTTTTATGCATTTTGTGTGTGTGTGTGTGTCTCTGTGTGTGAGTGTGTGTTCATATGTATATTGTGTGTGTATGTGCGTTCATATGTATATTGTGTGTATATGTGCATTCATACGTATGTTGTGTGTGTGTGTGTTTTGCGACTTGTTTGTTTACTTGATTTTCAGATCTGATTTGGCTGCAATATTTTCTTTTTCTTTCTTTTTTTTTTTTTTTTTACTTTAAAATCTTCTGTTTGATGTTTTTCAGAAACAACTCAACTCCCTAAACAAAATTACCAGCAACCTGTTAGACATCATCAACTCTTCGAAAGATGAATGGGAAAGTGATGCAGGTGAGATCATCACTAGTTTAAGAAAGACGATATTTACAAAAAACACACACACAAAAAAACAAAAAAAAACCCCTGACATTGACTTTGAGTAACTAGAAGTATTAATGAGAAAGTATTGTCAAAACTTAATTACTGCACATTTATCAGATGCCTGCTTTAAGCTAAGAAGTTTGTCTTACGAGGTTTGCTTTTACTTCCTCCATAGATCCAGCAGGAACTCTTCCATTGCTTTCAGGGTCATGGTCCTCTTCTTACCAGAAGCCTAGAACTGTTTCATAAGATTACAGGCTGATAAGCTACCCTGACCTTCTGCTCCAGCTTCTGTGGTGAGGACACTGGCCTGCAAGCTAGATTCTCTTCAGCTGAAACTTGCAGAAACAAGACTCAGAACTGTTGTATTTTCACAAACCACAGGAGACGAAATGAGAGGTGAAATACAGACTTGCTTTATGATTGGGTTCGGATGGGATAAGACATTCCCCAAAACAAAGGCAGGTACTGGGGATGATGGAGAGAAAAAAAAACACAGTTTTGTCTTTCCTCTGTACCAGGAAGTACAGAATGATCCGAGGGAAGTTTGAAAGAGGAAAGGGGAATGATAAAGTGGGTGCAGAGAAGCGGTAAAAAACGCAGACTTTTCAAACAGCAAATAGGTCTCCTCCACACACTCTAAAGTTTGCAGTGAAATAGGAAGTTTGCCAGTAAAGAAAAGTTTCAGTATTTCAGAATATATTTCAAAACACTGATGGCAGTGTATGTAAATAATTTGTTCAATTATGTTTCTCTGTGTTGTTCAGGGCACCGAGAGATAAAACTGTGTTGTACATTTATAGAGAGTAGAAAGAAAAACAGATAGATAAGTAGAAACAGACAGATATCTCCATGACCCTCCACAATGAAACTAGTCTTAACTCGTGCGACCTTCTTACTCTATAGCTGAAAATGTTGAGGGCCGCCAACTTGGGGCATTGACTTTTTTTCAGAAATGTGTTCCTTTCATTTCCTAAACTTTCATGTGGTATTCCACTTGCTCAGAACAACCAATAGATTATTTGAAAGTGAGGTTTAAAAAGCCTAATGTTGAATCAGATTGACCCATTTTCACTTGCCTCAAAGAACTTGACACAACCTCAGCAAGTTCAGTATAAAAGCAAGCAACCAAAATGTGAATATGATTTTCTGGCTTTGCACACATGCATCCTGGGAAAATTGGGAAGTCTGATAAAAAAAAAAAAAAGAAAGAAAAAAATAAGATGCTGTTTCTAAGGAAAATAATGCTAGAGATGTTTGAAAACACTTTAGTGGCCATTTTCTCAAAATGGCCATCAGCACAGTAACCCATTTCAAATTACCATAATTCACTTATTTTTAGCAGTACAGCGTTCACTTTCATTTCAAATTGATCAGAAAAGCATATATATATATATATATATATATATATATATATATATATATATATATATATTTCTCTGTGAAAAGTAGAAAATATAAAAAAAAGATAACCTCTTAAGACACAAGTGCTGAGGGCAGTTCTTGGAATGAATCCGCAAGGGACTAAATTACAATGAAACAATAAATTCCAAGGATAAGTACCGAGCACCGTTCCAGCAACTTACAGAGCAGCTAGGTGTTGCAATGACTGCAAGAAATATTGAATTATAAACAAAGCTTGCTCTTATGTCTCAGATTGTAGAAATAGGGGGGTAGTAAGCCTTCATATCTGCAGTGGTAGATGATTCTGCCTAACTGACAGTATGTGCTTGAGTGGGTGAATGGGGAATAAATAAGGCTTACTACCCCCCTATTTCTACAATCTGAGACATAAGAGCAAGCTTTGTTTATAATTCAATATTTCTTGCAGTCATTGCAACACCTAGCTGCTCTGTAAGTTGCTGGAACGGTGCTCGGTACTTATCCTTGGAATTTATTGTTTCATTGTAATTTAGTCCCTTGTGGATTCATTCCCAAGAAACTGGCCCTCAGCACTTGTGTCTTAAGAGGTTATCTTTTTATATTTTCTACTTTTCACAAGAAAATGTAGCTTGTTTTGCTCTTTCATGATTTTCTTTTGCTTCTTAGGTGGCACCTTTAGTTAGTTTTTTGAAAAACTCAACAAACATACTATGGTATTGCACACCAGCCTTTTTCTGGTATAGCATTCTTCTTAAAACCGAAAAGGCAGAGGAGTCCAATTACCACTTTCCGCGGTCACTGAGGAGAAACAATCAGGTTTCGAAATACTGGTATCTGACCAGGAGTTATATATATATATATATATATATATATATATATATATATATATATTCTCTCTGAACAATTTAGTAGTAGAGGAAAACAAGTGTAGGCCAACAATTTTTTCAAATGACCATAATTCACTCATGTTTAGCAGTATAGCATTCATTTTCATTTCAAATTGATCAGAAAAGCCCATAGATTTTATATCTCTCTGGACAGTTTAGTAGTAGGGGAAAACAAGTGTAGGCCAACAATTCTTTCATCATTACATGAACAACTTGAGAAGAATGGGAGGAAGAAAATAAAGAATCCATAATTAGGAAAATAAGTTTTTAAAGTTGAATCCTTCATTAACAGCATATGAGAACCATGACAGTTTCGTTTGAAGACAGGCCTATACATATTGTCTGTTGCTAGGCCTTTCATTCTCTGGGTAAGACTCATTACAGAGGCATAGCTGATTGTGTATGTGCGCTTGCCATCAAATAGAGATGCACCACAGTCTAAATCTGTGTGGAGTTCTCACCACCAAGGGTAAAAAAAAAAAAAGCATCCAATAGCACCCCAAAGCAGCCATCAAAGGATAGAAAAGTAAAACGGAAAGAAAGAGTGAGCAGGAAATAAATTGCTGAAAAACTAAAATCATTATATAAACAGAAAAAAATGTAGGGGAAAATCTTTAAACTATGCTTGAGGATCTAATCAAGGATACAAGGGAGGTAAACATGATGTGTAACAGTCCAAGTGGTCGGCTCTGCTGTTAAATAACCCAAGCATTGTCAGCAGCTAAGAATTGTGCAGAATAGGCTATACTTGGATCTCCTAAGAGGTGCAGTCTCCCACTAATTGACCAAACAATATAATGCTGAATAATTTAGTAGGAGGAAACCAAGTGTAGGCCAACAATTCTTCCATCATTGCATGAATGACCTGGCAAAGATTTCATTAACAGAAAAAAAGGGGTGGAGGTTCTCTCTCTCTCTCTCTCTCTTTCTCTCTCTAACACACACAGAACTTTTAAAAATTGAGTTAAGACTGGTTTTATGGTGGAAGGTCACATATTTATAATCCTGTGGTTCATGAAAGTGTTGTATTTTCATATTTATCTATGAAACATCTAAACCCATCGATTAAATGAGTCTGTCTTTCATCATGAAGTTAAGACTCTGACCTTACTTATGGGTTACTTTGTGCACTGTGATGCCTCCCATAACTTACGGGTCATTTTGTGCACTGTGATGCCTCCCATATAACTTATGGGTAATTTTGTGCACTGTGATGCCTCCCATAACTTACAGGTCATTTTGTGCACTGTGATGCCTCCGATAACTTATGGGTCATTTTGTGCACTGTGATGCCTCCCATAACTTACGGGTCATTTTGTGCACTGTGATGCCTCCCATAACTTATGGGTAATTTTGTGCACTGTGATGCCTCCCATAACTTACGGGTCATTTTGTGCACTGTGATGCCTCCCATAACTTACGGGTAATTTTGTGCACAGTGATGCCTCCCATAACTTATGGGTCATTTTGTGCACAGTGATGCCTCCCATAACTTACGGGTCATTTTGTGCACTGTGATGCCAGTGATGCCTCCCATAACTTATGGGTCATTTTGTGCACTGTGATGCCTCACATAACTTATGGGTCATTTTGTGTACTGTGATGCCGCCATAACTTATGGGTCATTTTGTGCACTGTGATGCCTCCCATAACTGTGATGCCTCACAGAACTTATAGGTCATTTGTGCACTGTGATGCCGCCATAACTTACGGGTCATTTTGTGCACTGTGATGCCTCCCATAACTGTGATGCCTCACGTAACTTATGTATACCACCTCCCCACGCCAGGTCAGAAAGCCTCTCAGACACAGTCTTCAGTTCCCCAGACACAACCAATCTGGTGGGGGCCATCACCAAAGGCCTGCGCCTGCGTCGTCCTGACCCCCAGATGCAGCAGCAGCAGCAGATGGCCCAGGGCAGATGCATCCCATGCAGCAGGCACCCTGGTCCCAAGCCGGGTAGATGGAGTATGTCATTTTGCTCATTTATTTTTTTTTTAGCTGCTAGTTTTTGGCTCATATTTTTGCAGGTGTCGTGTGAAGATGTGAGAGTGTGTGTGTGTGTGTGTTTGTGATTGCAAAAAAAATGAATTGTGGGTGTGTTTTGAGCCCCTCATTGTATGCATGCTGAAAGAAGGAAGTGGAAGATAAATGAGATAAAAAACAGATAAGATAAAGATGTCAGCATTGCAAGTGTTTCTGGATTGATGTGAAAAAAGTAACATGAAGTCTAAAAACTTGAGAAAAAAAAAAAGGAAATTGGAAGTCTAATAATGCAGATCTTAAATAAATGTCAGCGAACCGCCCAGAGAAACGTGGACAAACGAGTCACAAGACAAACCACAACGCGTTTCGACTTCTTAGGTCTTCTTCAGGTGCAACAAACATGAAACAAATAACGAAAATGCACTTAGCTTTGATCGCTTCTGTGTTCAGCGCAAGAAAGAAGGCGTTGAACACAGAAGCGATCAAAGCTAAGTGCATTTTCGTTATTTGTTTCATGTTTGTTGCACCTGAAGAAGACCTAAGAGGTCGAAACGTGTTGTGGTTTGTCTTGTGACTCGTTTGTCCACGTTTCTCTGGGCGGTTCGCTGACATTTATTTAAGATTTGTTTAGATTTCCGCCTGCAGTCATTTCACTTTGCAACTAGATCTAATAATGCAGGTTAAGGAAAATCAAAATAAGGCCCCCAAAAGTTTCTATTGAAAAGTCTTCCATCATAATTTAGCGCTTGATGGCGCTTGTCTGCATATCATCAGCTGCAAATTGCCCTCCCTTTGATGTGTAAGGTAGTGCATCATGCAGGGATGACTGGGTGAACAGAATGCTGTGGATCACCTGTGTATACTGTGGCCTTGGGAATGGTTTGGGGCACTGATTTTCCATCACCAGTGTGCCTCTTATAGAAATGACAACAAGGATCCATGACACTATTAACAGCATCTTAGGTTGATGAAAGATGGTTTGTCAGAACGTACATGTATATTTGGCATTTCAGTTAGAAGAAAAACTTCAGTTTGCTGGTGTATTTCATTATTTTCTTTCTTCATTTCTCTGTGTGTGTGTGTGTGTGTGTGTGTGAGTATTGTCTTCCATCACTCCACAGACATGACTCATGATCATTGTAGTATGAGCATATGGGAATAACTTTTCTGAGATTGCATGGAAAATCAACATCCCCCCTTGTCAAAACCTGCACTGACAAGACATAGCTAAAACAAAGGTATTTTGTTCTTTATTGCTGAAAATGATGCAGAAACAGGTTAAAATGACAGACAGCAAACACCAAGTTATTATGTTCTTTAGTAGTGAAAATGATTCAAAGAGAAGGAGCAAGCACTGTATTTGTTCTTTATGAAAATGCACATCATAAGTATCCATATGTAATGTAAGTTAATGAACAGTAATATGTATCCTTGTACATTTTCAGATATGGGAAAGATGCCTACCATCAAGACCAACATCAAGGCTGCAAGTTCTTCACATCCCTACCAAAGAAACTGAAATCCTGTGTCCCTAGCCCCTTGCTCCCTTGTACAGTTGTCGTCTTTGTAAATATGAACATATGTATATAGTTGATATGTTAAATACATTTATGCCCTGTAAGTTACACTGAAAATTGTGATTTCAAAGTGAATGCCAAGACTGCATCTGTAGAGTAGCTGTGTTGTGGCTTCTTATATCAAGTGTTATCTGCAGCCATCTGCCAAAAATGAATTTATGTAGTAGCTCGAAGTTTTCAGTGACTTCAAAGTCAGGAGTATAACTCTTGGTGACTTCAGAAGATGATGTTGAGTCCCTTTTCTCTCAGAAAATACACTACAGTGTATTGGACATTAAAAGGTTTAAAGGTTTGTGTAGATTAAATTTGAAACCAAAAAAGTTGAGAGGAAAAAGTGATTAATTTATGAACTTTTAGCATTAATTTCAGGCCTAATTTCCCACTCTACATTCAACGAGAGCCTCTCATTTGTCTTCTAAAATGCGTTTTTCTTTCAGCTTCAGGGAAGCAGCAGCCCCTGACCTCCCAGCTAAATGAATATTTGGGAGCACTAAAAACCGCCGCTTGGCTGTCAAGTCAGCATGGAGCATACAAAACAAAGTGAAAGTTGCTTTTAGTACTCTTAACCTCTTGGCTCCAATGTTGCTAGCTCATTACTTTAGAAACATTTAAACTTCTTCTGGTTTTCTTTTGGAGATATTCAGTATAATTCCACGTCAGTTTTGATGTAAGGTATATGCCCAAAAATTGTACATGTTTGTATTTTAGAACATGTTGGTCATTGATTTGTAACACTGGCAGTGTGGGTGGGTCCACCACATTAATGAAGACTGACATTACTCTTCGCAGTCAATCAGTGATAACCTGTTCGCAGTAAGGTAGTTGGTGAGCTTACCAAGTTCAAGCTGATGTATTTTTTAAGAAATTAACCTTTTATATATTTTCTTTTAGGTGTTTTCTTTCATCCACATGCAAATATCATCAGCATACTGCACAAGGACAGCATTACTTGATAAATATTTTGGTAGGTCGGAAAGCATACATCAAAACATACATCAGTAAGCATCAGATCAAAGGTGCTTGGATACTATCTTCTGACCATTCTGTGCAAACTTCAGTTCCATCTCAGCTGTTGGTTTCAAGCCTGTTCTCACACAGAATGGCTGTGCTAGTCTTGTATACATCACTTTAGTTTGGACTTTATGACGGTGTTAGAACTTTGTACTCTTTGGATCAGTTTAGAAATCTGACCTGGCTTTACATGTTGATGACCAAGGTATGCGTAAGCAGGTCACAGAGATCAGCTGATCTGTTGGTGCTGTAGGGTTGTGAACAGCGAGTGTGACTTGTGTCACCATTTTGTGGAACTAGATTGTGACCATGTTAGCAGGTTGGTTCATGATCTGGAAGTTTGTGTTACTTCTGTGCTGTGTTGTTTCTACAACCTGCTTACACAATTACAGGAGTAAATCATTTCTGCCCCATTCCAGTGCAGTGGTAAGTACACACATACCCGGCATGCTTGAGAGTATGCGCTAGCACATGCGCACTTTTGTGTTTCTTGCCGTCTGATGTGCTTTGCCTAGATTTCCCAGCACATTGTAAGCAACAGTTGATTGCATACCAAAGCTGTGATCTCAGTTTGTTCTTTCCCATGACCTTTGCTTCCAGGGGTCAGAGCACCCTTGATTAGA
This sequence comes from Conus betulinus, assembly GCA_016801955.1. Lineage (NCBI taxonomy): Eukaryota > Metazoa > Mollusca > Gastropoda > Neogastropoda > Conidae > Conus > Conus betulinus. The sequence goes on along the minus strand of JADBJO010000327.1, from coordinate 337,250 downwards.
GAACCTGTCAAAGAAAAAAAGTTGTTTCAGTTCTGTTGGTTGTCACTTTCTTCCTGATTCTACTTGAGTTGTGATTGTGGTTGTTTTGGTTTTAAGAAAGATTCGGTTTTAGACCAAGTCATTCAAAGACAAGAAAAATCATGGTCTGGTGTGAAAGGTGTGCCGTTGAAAGGAATAAATGAAAGCGCATGACTGCCATGAATGTTTCACGCTTGTGATTGTCATTGGTTCTTTAGAAAATCAATACCATTGCTTTATCATTATTTTTCTGGGGTTTGCATGATGTGTGATTGGCTTCACAAATACATCTGATATGAACCTGATTTGAGGGAGTGTCTTGATTTCAAAATGATGAAGTCACAAGCTATCCCCTTTTATTCGTTTGGAACTTTTAACACTTGTATGAAAGAATAGCACCGCAAGTACACTGCAGGAAGACCAGTTCAACATTCTGCATGTTCTGTTGATTTAACCTGTCCTTGAGAGTGTAGCATGTATGGATAAAAGACTACTACAATGACTTGAAATGGAGATTGACTATAATTATCATTTCAGGAGAGAAGGCAAAATTTTTTTTGACCAACATATCTTCACATGAAACAAATGACATAAAAATGCTCAAAAACAAATACTCACTTCAAGAGCCACCGCCATTCTACATCTGTCTGCCATAAAAATGCTCACAACAGTGCTCCCCTCCGAGCCACTGCCATTCTACAACTGACTGCCACCTGGGGAGTCTTGTTTTTCATTACAATTTCATGAACTAAAGAAAAATTATTGTTCTGCTGAATGAAAGAGACAAGTACAAAACACCACATGATGCGTTTCGACCTCTGGTCTTCATCAGGCAAGAAAAAACAGCTTCAAGACCATGAAAATATGATTGTTTTCATTATCTTGAAAGTTGTTTGCCAGCATTCACCTCACTTTGAAACTAGTTTTTTTTATGTTTGCGGTTGAAGTTCACTTGCCTGTTTCAGATCAACATAAACATCACTTTACACTGTGTTTTGCCACTGTTTGTATTTAAGCTGTTTTTATCCTGCTTTCACCTGTGATTGCTGACAATTTGCCACAGTAATAACAATACTCTATTTGGAAAATTCAGCTGCAGTGGGATTTAAGTGACTGGTGTTCTGCAAGGGTCTGTACAAATTAGTGTGAGCTGGGGATGGGGATGTAGAGACCTACTTGCAAGTTATGACAAAATCCAGGGAAAATGCATGTGTTAACTAGCCTGTATTTTGCTCATAAAAGATGTTTAGAGTAATGAGCAGTTAAACACTTCCATAAGCAAGTATAATCATCTCATTTCTATCCACCAGCCACATTAAACGTAGTTTGCTGGTTGGTGATACACCAAAGACACTGAAACAAAGTAGAGGCACAAGCTGGCCCCAAAATCAAGAAACAGGATGAGTAACTGAGCAGATGGCCAGATAAGGCTCCAATTGCCCGAAGTGCTGGTCATAAGACCAGAGCGTCAGATTTTTTTTTCATGACAGTCGTAAGACCAGAGCTTTTTTTTTTTTTTTTAAAGATTTTTAGACCAGAGCTTCATTTTTTTTTTTTTTTTTTGCAAGACTTTTAAGACCAAAGCTTCAGATTTTTTGTTTAACACTTTGATGACCAACGTTTCAGATTTTTTTAATCACAAGATTTTCATCCCTTGACAGGTTAAGGTGAGGTAATAGGACAAAGCATTCAGGCACAAGACAATGTTTTAAGTCAGTTCCTGGAGCTCTCGCACACATCATTGTGCTTTTCACTCTGTGTGTTCGTGGGTTAGGGGTGGGGGTGGGTAGAGTGAATTATCTCGGTACTGTGAGTTTGTCATTGTGTTTGCGCACACTTATGTTCATGATTCCGAGTGTGTGTGTGTGTATGTGCTCATTTTAAGAATGTCTGTGCATTTGTGTGCCATTCTGAATTTGTTGTGTTTCTGTCTGTGTCATTTACGTGTGTGTATGTTACAATTTGTCGTGTATGCGTCAAAAAACAACAAAAAAAAAAATTACTGAATCAGAGTCAGTGTGCAAGAGGGAGAAGACAGACGATGGAGGGAGGGGGGGGGGGGGAGGAGGAGGAGAGAATATTCAGACAGAATCATGTCCAATTGCAATTGTGATACCAGATTAAATGCACTTACACACAAACACACACTCACAAAATAGGGAGAAGAGGGTATGAAGGGAAGGAAAAAAGGTAGAGAGCAATATGGTGAGCAGGGGAAATGGAATGGATGTCGTATTCTTCAAGAGCCTATTGCTTCATGAAGAAAGATTCATTATATAACATTTACTAAAAGAAAAAAAAAAATACACCAACACCAAAAAGCCTGTGCGATGTTGCTGGTCTCCAGTTCATCTGGTATTTTTCATACTGCTGATCTCGCAGTTTGATGAATGCAATATGTATTGAACTGACATTTGCAGCAACACAGGGACGCTGTTCTGATTGTACTGGCGAGTCCTAAACTGTCTTGTTCTGGTTTCTATTCCAAATCAACGGAAAGCTGTATCAGAATTAACTGTGTGTGTGTGTGTGGACATGCGCAGTTTTTCTCATGCTCACAAGATCGAGTGCTAGAGACGACCTGTTCCCACCTCAGCATTATTGTGATAGCTTGGCACAGGAGGATGCACTTGAGCTATTTACAAATTTCATGCGAAAATATTGCGATCATGTCAACAATGTGAAGCTCTGTAAGACACTTTGCAGTAGTATACCTCATACACCGGAGCCTGTGGATGTACCGTACCTGGGAACAGAGCCAAAGCAAGCATACATTATGTTGTGCTGGCTGGAGAACAGCTGACTTACAAAATCTCTGAAGAAAGGCCAAGGTCCAAGCGTCCTGGTGGGGTCCAGGGGAGTGAAGCCCCTCGGCCGAAATGGAATTTAAACAGTTCAGTTGAAGACCCATCCGTGGTCTCCTATGATAAGCAACTCACTATGCAGCAGTCATTTTCTTACGTACAGATGTGCGTCACTGACGCATAAAATTCCAATCTGATGCACTGGAATTCAGGCTAGTACATCACAAAGATGAACCATGATGCACTGATTTTCTCCTGTATGTATTACAACTCCGAGCAGTGCATCATACAAAAGTGCTTTTGTCCTGTCAGGATCGTAGTGGTTAGAAATGTAACTTTCCGCCATTTCAAAACGTTCTGAATCAATGAACAATTTCTGTTGGACAACTCTTCTCCACTGAAAACCAAGAAGAGTCATTAAAATAGACCACCCCAGTCTATGATTGGATACAAGATCATGTAATTCAGCTAAGTACAAAAGGCATGGAAAAACATGAAATTCAGCTTTTCAGAATCAAAACTGACAAATCAGCTGTGGGCGATTATCCAAGTACAGAACAAAAGTCAAGCAAACTATCATGACAATGATAATTAAAATGGCTCTGTTACGGACATACGAATGTGCTGTGCACTGTGCAAGAGTGCCGGTCTACATGATTTTGTCATAGGCTTCACAAATAATCAACACTTGCCTTTGTCACCAGGCTTCCAATGACCATTGCATTGCGATTGAAATATGGTCAAGCAATAAATTATTTCAACACTGAAGAAAATGGCTTGCAAAGTGGAAATTCTGTTATGATAATTGAAGAGGACATCCCACAAATCAGTTTCACTGTTAAAACTCTTGACAGTGCATGTGCTCACATTTATTCATATTAGCTGATAATACTTTACTCACACTGGAACAGGAATCTGAATATATATTTAGCACAATCTGGAATGTTTCATTAACTTTAGCACCTGTTTGCATATCTATGAAAAATTCTGTCTCTTTATTTATGTGTGTAGGCCGATGAGAGAACGCATGTGTGTATGTTTCACTTTATTTTCAATTATAAATGGTGACCCCCTAAATATTTCTGTGACCCCTGAAAATTTGGAAGCAAAGTTTTTTGCACCAAGTCTGACCCCCTAAGTTTCTGGAAATAATTGTCATTGCTATCCAGTAACTACAGAAGCCAAACGAAAATGACCAAACACACACACACACACACATATAATTTTTTTTTTTTTTTTATATATCTTTTTTTTTTTTTAAATCAGTGGTTGGCTCAACATCCATGTATATACCTTTGTAATAAAGAATAGTATCCTTTATGGTGGTAGCAATTATTGTGCATCTCATTTCTTGTTGTTTACAACCAAGCTGACCACACTACCTATTACTTACATGGTCAGAATAAAATCTATGCATGTTCAGTTAATAGAAGAAAAAGGGGTGGCAGTGATGATGATTTAAACATTAATCTGATTAAGAAATCTAGTCTGCTTTGACTGCAGCCCCCTGTAACCTTGAAGCATGAACAGCTTGTAGTGCTCATGTGCGAACAGAGTTGTCAAAACTACTATTGGCGTATTTCAGACAAGCGATGTATTTCAGACAAGTGATGTATTACAGACAAGTAACCCTGTGCCATTCCTGGCTTGTTCACTTTCACAACAAGCTGAAAACCACTGAGGGACACTGCCTACTTCCGTCATCTTCTCAGTGCACTCCCATCTCCAACAGTTTGACAGTTGCGCCTTCCTCAAACGTCTCGAGACATCATATTTCCCTACCTTCTGAAGACAAAGCCCATATATATGTATAAGATACAAGAAAAAAGGGCTGAAAAAGTATACAAGAAAAAAGGCTGAAAAAGTCCTGTTCACCGACATACTCGCAAAACACTGAACTGGTCTGATTACTGTATATTCAGAAGTGCTGCGATATATCATGACAGTATTGGCAGCATGGCCTTGAGCATGGTATTATGAAACCTAGACTGGAAACACTGGATAAGGTGTAAGACTGGGAGTTAGAGAGCATTATGCCTTTTTTTTTCCTGCCGACATTTTTTTCCCCAGATGTTTGTTTTGCTGCCTCTTTAAGTCCAGTGGTTTTCATGGAACTGGGATCCGAGGAGAGTTCTCTAGCCTGGTTGTGGGGTCTGGATCAATGCATACAATGGATAAATCATACTTTGAGTTTTGTTGACAGAGACCTTGACAATGATCGCCGGGCATATACATACAATTAACAGTTGTTTGCCAATTTTGATTTGATAATGCATAACTTGTCAGGGAGGGTTGCTTTGGAAGGTGAAATTCTTTAATACGAATTGCCCCTGGCAGGTCACAGGCATGCTTTCTGTACAATCACAATACGACTCCAAATTAATATCTTGGGAGCTCCAAGACAATAATGTAAAAAGTCGAGGGGTAATGTTCATTGAGAAATGTTTCCTTGGAAGGGAAACCTGTAAGAAACAGGAAAGCTTTCATCATTGCAAAATGGGGAGTTTGTAATATACTCCCTGTTTGCTAGTATACTTACCATGTCTGAGCATAGCATTCTATGGCGGATAGCTCTGCCAGGCCGAAGTTTTTTGTGGCTAACGCAGTAATAGACAGTCACGTGACGCCCACCCTACTTCCACTATAGGAAGAAAGCCGGTGGCTGCTTCCTGTTCCTCATTCAGCGAGGCCTGCGCGCAAGGTAACCCCGAGAACCTTGGTGCTAGAGGGGAAGGTAGGGCGGGCATTTGAGTCTGACATGGTGAGTGTACTAGCCAAACAGGTAGTATAATACAAACTCCCCATTTTGGCGTCATGTACTTTACCATGTCAGACTATAGCAGAATATAAAGGAATCAGAGGAGGGACGAGTGCCCTAGAGGATCTTGGGGTTAACTGAAATAGCTGCATTAGCCGCCACAAAGGAGATCCCCAGAAGAACCATCAGCCCTGGTCATGCGGATATCCCCTAACTAATAGTTTAGAAAGGGATTTTCAAACGCCAGTAGGCTGCCTCCGGTAGATGGTGCAGGTGGACAGAGTGCTGGAACGCTGCGGAAGTGGCCCGCGCTCTAACCTCATGGGCCCGGGGAGATAGTATGGGGAGATGCTAGAACGCGTGGGCATAGGCAGATCTCACCATCTAGGAGAGGCACCTAGAGAAAGTGCCAGCCGAGATGTCTTCCTTGTTACTGGGGTACATAGAAATAAGGGGACGTCTGGGGAGGAGCCCCTGGGGCGCGCGAGGGTTCCCAGTAGTGTCTGAGACACTTAGAAGGGCACAGGTCCATGTCTGCTACACTCTTCCCCCCTCCAGGATATCCGCCAGTGAGCGGATGACGAGGGAGGACGAGGAGTGCCTGTTCCTGATTCTTAGCTAGAAACAGGGAGAAAGTTAGAGAGACAGGGCCGTCCCTGTGGGAGGCAATGACTCTGGGGTCCCCGCTGAGGGCATGGATCTCGCTTCGCCTTCTGGCTGAAGCCAGGGCAAGGAGAAATGTGATCTTCAGGGAAAGGTGGTCCCAAGGGGGATGCACCTAGGGGACTGGGGCTCACGTCGAGCCACCCCCCTAGAGATCTATCTGCGAAGGAAGTCTGTCTCAGAAGAGTCCGCCGCGCTGGGCATATACATACAATTAACAGTTGTTTGCCGATTTTGATTTGATAATGCATAACTTACCAGGGAGGGTTGCTTTGGAAGGTGAAATTCTTTAATACGAATTTTCCCTGGCAGGACACAGACATGCTTTCTATACAATCACAATACGACTCCAAATTAATATCTTGGGAGCTCCAAGACAATAATGTAAAAAGTCGGGGGGTAATGTTCATTGAGAAATGTTTCCTTGGAAAAGAAACCTACAAGAAACATGAAAGCTTTCATCATTGCAAATTAAAGTTTACAATACGCTCAAGTCATTGTAAATCTTCAGAACCACAGTCACAAGCTTGGAGTCTGGGCAGTTTTGTCATACTTACCTGTTAAAAAAAAAAATCTCAGTTACCTGTCCTAACAGGTGCCCTAGTCCTACTTGGCGCAATCCATGCCTTGCCCATCCCTCAAAATTCTAACACGAGGAGCTCAATCCATACCTTGTTTCAATTTCATCTCCCTTGAAAAATTTAGCCTGTCTGGCTTGTGACCAGGTCGCTCTTTTTCAGAATTATCTTCACACCTGACCCGAGTCTTTCTTCACAGAAATTGAAGACTGACTTACAATTTTAGAGGAAGCGGGGAGCACTCATGTTCTATTTACACCACACACACCTCTCTCTCTCTTTCTCTCTCTCACACTCTCAGAGCCCAGTGCATAAACAAACTGTAACATACAATGGAGTACAAAGGATACAACTCGGGTTTTATTTCATGTTCCAATAAAAGACCACAAGATATTTTACTTATGACCAGTAGAGTGGGGCCAAGAGAGAGTGAGCTTCCCCTTGTACATGTATGTCATTGCATTAGTCCTCAGTTTGACCTCAAAGCAGCAAGAACACCACAGGCAAGCGAATGCCGCAGCTGAGTGAATTCTAACCAACCCGTAATCAAGTCAAACTGCATAAGTTGCAGATAAAACTCTGCCTTAATCTTTGCAATAGCAAAGTGATAGAACAGAACATGTGTATACATGCACATGTATACACGCACATGTACACATTATATTCAGAAAGAGCTTGTCTTAGTTCCAGATACCACTGTTAGTAGCTGAATGACATAGCAACAATACACAAACACACCAATGAAAAATAAAAATCCACAAATTTTCTTTTTAACTGAAACAAGCAAAACAGAATACAAAAGAAGTATCTGACAAACATATATTTAATTAAAAAGAAACAAGTCTATGACAAATATGTATGGTACCACTGTCACCATATCAATCATTGTAGCGGAATTTTTTTTCTAAACAACAATAGGGAAAGGTCTGGGGAATCTTTTGTTCAAATTTTCAAGGTTTCATGATCCATAAAAGTACAATCCTGACAGGCTGAATGGACGATCTTACAAAATTACATCATACCCAAATGTTCAGAACTACTACAATCATGCCTGGCTCTTGCACGCAATTCACATCAGACTACAAGCCTGCTATGACATACACTGCCACAGTCGCCACATTCACAACAGCATTTATTCCCTGCTACATGCCTATCTCTCTACACACACTGACTGCAACTACATTTACAGCAACCTCCAATGTCACATACCCATATGCATCACCCTTACCACAAAGACAAACCAGTTTCACATCTTTACCCCGTTTCACTTCCACTCTCATTCTGGTTTAGCCACCACACAATCATACATGCAATATTCACACAGCCAAGACAATTTTGCTGCTGTTACTTGTCACTGCAGTCACTTACTACATTGGTTAACACTACTAACAGCAACAAGAAGCACAGTGAATCCAAAATCCGTTGAAGTACTGAAATGCTACTACTGACAACTGGACAGAAACTTGTTTTCCTTAGAATTAAATGCCAGGCACCTCTAACAAACTGTGTATCAAGGTCTTCTCAATTCCTTGTGTCAAAAATCAACAGACATAACTTCTTTCTAGTAAAAACAAAAATAGTATGGGAGAATAACATGTGCTTGAAAATTCTTCAGGGTCACCATCATCACTACTGCTGATATAACCTGTCTATATACCTATAAAATAATTACTGATACCAGACATCTGCATGCATAGACACATCAGGATTAACATTCACCAACTGACTCACATTGCACAAGATCTCTGCAAACAAATCAAAACTAAACCAACTGCAAGCATCGTAACTGCAACTGATCCATCTACCTTTCTCTAAAAACACAACTACCCATCTTTTCAAAACACACCACATATCATTCACAAATTAAGCTTTTAACTGCTACCAGTTTTTCTTCCTGGAAAATATGAACTAAATTTGTTAGAGCACAAGACAAAATTATGAAACGGGGCTGTTATTAAGTTGGCACTTCTTTGCTTTTACAATCTTTATTTTACACACATCTTAGGATGCAGACAGTATTCATGAGAGTGTGTTAATCCTAAACCTTCTCTCTAACCCCAGCTTCACTTACTATCCCCGCTGGCTGACAATGAGCCCCATCACCACAATCAGGGACGTTTTGTGTGCAACTGATTAAAAAACTTGCTGCCACAGAATCTTATCTTCTAGCAATGACATCAAGGCTCTGTACAGACAAGATTGTTTGATGTCAAAACATGAGGCAAAAGCACACTGAACATCACAACCCCTAGTCTCCTTTGTTACTGTCAGCCTGCCCAAGGCATATGCTGCAGGAGTAGAAAAAATGTTTGACACCACGTCTATGTGCATCACAGTGTCATGTGGGTTAAAACCTACCCACAGGGCTTCTTCAGTCACTGCTCTTTGATAAGATTCATTTGCATATTTTTTCTTTCACAGTATCTTGAAGCTTAGCCGCACTTCTGTTGCTGTCATGACCGACTCCAGAATGTACAGTGGACGCTGGTATGGGCATTTGCACGCAGGAAGTTAAACAGGCTATTTTCTCCACTTGTGCATATAAGTGGCATTGTTTGGTAACCTCAGCAATCTGCCCTATCAATGCATGAAATATAATGTCACTCAGACAGGGATATGTAACATCTCGTAATTACTTAAGGACAAAACTAATTTGCCAACAAAACACCAAGGCCTAGCACAGCAGTACAGTACTGTAAAAATATTTATCATAATATTCTAATTATGAAAATGCCACCAGCCTGCTATTAGTATTTTCACTATGTTAAATGTATTTGTTAAATGGAATATTTTCTTTTAAGAAATGTACTGTTAGTCATGCATACAAAGTTTAATTACATGTACTACATAACAGTATGTGGAATATATATGCATATATATATATCCATGTGTGTGTGTGTGCGTGTTTCATTTTGTCCTTACTTTCCTAGCATACACTCTTTCGGGCTCTGCTAGCAACACAGTATCATATAAAGAAAGCTGTCTGATAACATTCTACTCAAAAACGATCCAACCTCACTTTACCTTGAAGCTTTTATCTCTTCATCAGAAACTTAAAAGAAGTCTGATGAAATCCTTATGAGTTTTGTTCCTCTTACTCACCAACACACACCCATCTCTCCGTAAAGCCAAACAATCTCAACACCACACACTTAAAAAAATCAGTCCTGTTCACTAAAGAACAGAAAAAAAGTTCACGGTTTAAGACTATTAAATGTGACAGTAACAGACGAAATACATAAAAGAAAAAAAGCGCAAAGAATAACAAAGTTTCAAACCTAACATCCTTTCCCTTTATTCATGAGACAAAAAGACTGAGAAAGTTATAAAAAAAAAACAAAAAACGAAAAGAAAGTGCCAGCCACAGCAAGAACCACACCGCTAGTGAAAGATAGCTGAGCTCACAGAGAGAGAGAGAGAGAGAGAGAGAGAGAGAGCCGCACACAACCTATACTTAACACTGGCTATCTTGCATCAACACCCATGAACATGCAGCTGATTTAAAAATCCAGAATGACAGCTCCACTCACAATCATACAATCCCTTCACTCTCTCTTCCATCTCCATCCCTTCTGCCCCATCCTCAAGACACAATGAAATCTTCACTCAGTGAGAGCCACAAGTCGCACTGAAAGGTAGCTTGATCATCCACTCACCCAATTCCCTTGTCCCCAATGGCTTATTTACCCTAAACTATTGGATTAGCTGAGATTTCTATCCACCTCGAGCAAAAAAAATCATCTTTCAAAACCCTCCAAAGTTCCAATCCTGACCTTCATTTTATAGGGAAAAAAAAAAAAAAAGGGGGGGGGGGGGGGGGCTGTTTGAAAACAAAAGAAAAGTGGAAAGAAAACGATGAAAAAAAAAAAAAAAGATGTTGCTCCCAATCCATAGTGCACACTCCTCCCACCCCTACTCCCCCCTTTCCTCCCTGCAGTTGAGGCAAATGCCATTCCAGTCTGTCCCCGATGAACTGTAGCAAGAAGAGTGGACTAACCCCCATGACAGCCTCAATGCTCCAGTTAGGACAATGTCTTCTTGTCTCCCAGGGCCTGCTGCTGCTGCTGCTGCTGTGATGGCTGCTGCACCAAGACTGTGCCTGGCATGACGTAGTCACCGATCATGAACTGGTTACTCACAGGGTAGTGGTTGGTGCCCCCGCTGATCACGTTCTGCAAACATGCCCTGAGGTCAGTGTCGGCCTGCCTATGCACACAGGTCAGTCAGAGCATTCATTTTGAAATCATACAATTATTACCATAGGTGGATAACTGCCTGAAAAGAAGTTTATTATTACTGAATCCTTATTGAATAGAAAAAAGTTGAAAACACTGCAAGGGTGAGAAAAAAAAGAGTCTTTTTCAAAAGTTGCCCACAGAGTTTGAGACTTATATATAACATTTACCTACTTGTCGATGTTTTTCAAAAAATCATGTTAGGCAAAATCAGCTTACTGTTATAGTCACACAGGTGATAAAAATCATCTTGATACACTGTGCACTGCACAAATACACTTGCAAAGTGAATCTGACATCCAAGACAACATGAGTCCACTTCAGGCACCATGTCGTATCACTGTACATTAAGCCTGAGTGATGAGTTCAGCTGGATTTGCCTTAGGTAAAGTAAGGTAAGGTTGCTTATAGCCCAGTTGACTGCAGGGGCCATATCAGGGCTGTCACCGTGTTGAAGTCAACTCACTAGTCGTTCATTCACACAACCCTTTACATCTTCTAAAAACACACCTAAATTGGGAAAAAAAAAAAACACTTTCCACTGTAACATCTCATATCACATGAAAATCTTAATATCTTTCAGAAATTCAAAGATCACATCAGGTGAATATCTCTGAACAAGATTTTCATGGAGCCTGCTGTAAAATATTTTCGTCTCACATCATGCAACTCTCAATGCTCTAAAAGAATGTGTTTCACAGTGAATGGCACATGACAGAAAATGCACCACAGAGCTGCTTCTTTCTTTAAAAGGTACGAACGATCTAAAAACGAATGGCTGGTGTGCTGCCGACATAAAACTGTTTCTTCTTTGCAACCACCAGAGGCAGATGAGAGGAACTCTTTCGTTTTGGACGGATCTGGAAAAATTTGTCATCTGTCTGTGTATTCCATTCCTCCTGCCAGCAGTCTGACATAATCATTAGCTTTCACTTTGCACATACTAATTTTCACAATGACACGTGCGGCATTGTCTCAGCAAAAATGTCAAACTACCTCAACTTCCAATTTAAGAAGCTCAATAGACTCTTTGCCCAGGCTAATCAAATTACAGCACTGGAGGTCCCTTCACGATAAAAAATCTTATCAGTCAACAACCGTCTTAGACAAATGTTGGCTTACCCATTAAGCTCTGCCTATCCCTTTCATGTGGGAAACTTAGGTAACAAATGGTCACTGGAACCAGTGATGACAACTTCATTTTGTCCCCAGTTATCCAGATTCTGATCAGACAAGTCTGATAGGACCACTTTCACCTAAACATCAAAGCGACAATGAGTCTGGTAGGACCACTGTCACCAAAACATCAAAGAGACAATGAGTCTGATAGGACCACAGTCACCAAAACATCAAAGCGACAATGAGTCTGATAGGACCACAGTCACCAAAACATCAAAGCGACAATGAGTCCGATAGGACCACTGTCACCAAAACATCAAAGCCACAATGAGTCCGATAGGACCACTGTCACCAAAACATCAAAGCGACAATGAGTCTGATAGGACCACTGTCACATCAAAGCGACAATGAGTCTGATAGGACCACAGTCACCAAAATCAAAGTGACAATGAGTCTGATAGGACCACTGTCACCAAAGCATCAAAGTGACAACGAGTCTAATTTTTTTTTTTTTTTTTTTTTTTTTTAGACACTGTCACATCAAAGCGACAAAGAGTCTGATGGGACCATTGTCACATCAAAGCGACAAAGAGTCTGATGGGACCACTATCACATCAAAGCGACTATGAGTCTCTGACTGGACCACTGTCACATCAAGCGACAATGAGTCTGATAAGACCACTGTAACATCAAAGCGACAATGAGTCTGATGGGACCACTCTCACATCAAAGCGACAATGAGTCTGATGGGACCACTGTCACATCAAAGCGACAATGCATGCGTCTGATGGGACCACTCTCACATCAAAGCGACAATGCGTCTGATGGGACCACTGTCACACCAAAGCGACAATGCGTCTGATGGGACCACTGTCACACCAAAGCGACAATGAGTCTGATATGACCACCCTCACCAAACATCAAAGTGACAACGAGTCTAATTAGACCACCGTCACATCAAAGCAACAATGAGTCTGATAGGACCACTGTCATCAAAACATCAAATTGACAATGAGTCTAATAAGACCACTCACATCAAAGTGATAAAGAGTCTGATGAGACCACTGTCACCAAAACATCAAAGCGACAAAGAGTCTGATAGGACCACTGTCACTAAAACATCAAAGCGACAGAGAGTCTGATAGGACCACTGTCACTAAAACATCAAAACGACAATGAGTCTGATAGGACCACTATCACATCAAAGCGACAATGAGTCTGATAGGACCACTGTCACACCAAAGCGACAAAGAGTCTGACAGGACCACTGTCACACCAAAGCGACAAAGAGTCTGATATCAAAGTGACAATGCGTCTGGTAGGACCACTGTCACATCAAAGCGACAATGAGTCTGATAGGACCACTGTCACAAACCCAAAGTGGTGACTGCATGTGGTGAAAGCTTCAATTTTGTTAAGCAGAACTGAGATGAAGTTCAGAGAAGTAGTGGATTTTTTGTCAAGTAGTGACGCAATTTGCAGAACCGAGATAAAGTTCAGAGAAGTAGCGGATTTTTTGTCGAGCAGTGACGCAATTTGAAGAACTGAGATGAAGTTCAGAGAAGTAGTGGATTTTTTTGTCAAGCAGTGATGCAATTTGCAGAACTGAGATAAAGTTCAGAAAAGTAGCGGATTTTTTGTCAAGCAGTGACAGCTGCAGAACTGCGATGAAGTTCAGAGAAGTAGTGGGTTTTTTGTCACGCAGTGACAGCTGCAGAACTGCGATGAAGTTCAGAGAAGTAGTGGATTTTTTGTCAGGCAGTGACAGCTGCAGAACTGCGATTAAGTTCAGAGAAGTAGTGGACTTCATGTCACGCAGTGACGCAATTTGCAGAACTGTTTACTGTGTCAGAGACCTTAAGTGCCACACAGCAAGCTGAAAAGTGCAAGCTCAGGTTGACAAATAAGACCTCTCAGGATGCATTTACGAAATGTCTACGATTCGTCTTCATTTCACAACTAAACAGATTCATATTCAGTTCTTTCTGACTGCACTTTGGACTGAAATGACAGTGTGCCCTCTAAAATACATAATCGATGCCGTCCAGCAACAAACTACCCCAGTATAGCTATGTACTGCTGAACAGTGCTGTGGTGAGCACACAACAAAAATGGTGGGCATTCACTGTATCCAACAAGCTGGTTGTGTACTAAACAGCTCAATGAGACTACGGCCCCAGCTCTTTAACAGTGTATTTTGGCAATCTTAAAAGTGGAATAAAATGTAAGAAAGAGTAACGGTGGAAAGAAAGTGTAATTCATAACACCTTGTAGGAATGCAAATAGTTCTGAACCAGCAACAAATTTATATGTTTCATGATCATTTTGGGGAAGAAAAAAATGTGTTCTTTCTCCTCATGAAAAACAATGTAGATTGACATAGATGAAGACCAATTTAATCAAGTTGAAAATCTGGGACAGTTGCCAACTAGAAGTTTATGGGTAATTTGAATGTGACATCGCAGACAGACAAAGATATATATCTGCAACCATTGAAAAAGGAAAACATTGTAGTGTTCAAATGGATTTGAAAAAAAAAAGAGGACATCTGTTTGTATTTATTTTGGGCAATAAACAGCAACAACTTTGTCGAGTTTTGACCTGGGTGAAGTTGGAGTGAACTTTAAATTCCTAGCTCAGATTTAATTTTGTTTGATTCAAGATACAGTATTAATTTTGTTTCCAGTCTTAAGACTTCAACCTTATTTTGCATAGATGACCACAATGCAAATGATGGCATCACTGACTGACTAGTTTTAAAGCAATGATAATGTTGCTGTTGATCAAATTCGTCTGTGTCAGTATTATCATTTATTGCACAATTTAATTCCACTTAATTATTAGTTTGAAAGAAATCTGTTTCTTTTACCCTTTTACTTCTGTTTTGTGGTCTGTGAAGCTGAAATATGAGGAAACTGTGATTAGCACTTTAACATGACATTTTTTTGGCCCGACTTGCTTCATAATGTCTAATGTAAATTCTCTGTTTCGTGCTCACATGATTTTTGTTCTTAAACCAGGAAAATGATTTATCCTTATTTCATTCATAGTGTATTAACTTCATTAAAAAAAAAAAAGATTTTCATAGAAAATCATAACTATTTCTAGAAGTTATTTTTACTTGCCGGTTTTGACTTTAAAAAGTCATGACACTGTTTTTACTTGGGCAGATTCATTTTTTTGCATTGTTTCATGGCAAATTTACTGCTGATTAAAAACATATGTACTGCACAGCCATTCATTAAAAGAGCAAATCATTAAACAAACATTTAATGACACTGACACATTGCCCCAATCTGTTGGTCTGGACATTCCTCACTGGAAAAGGTCTAGACCAGGGGCCATTCAGCCCTCTCAGCTCTAAGCTCAGTGAGCTGACTTACAAAAACCTTGAAATGGGGTATTAGCTAACGGTAAATCTGGAGTAGAAGAGACATTCAAGCAGAAAATGTCTTTTTTATGATCAATATTTCTTTTTTTTTTTTTCTCCACATATGCAGGCCGATACTCCTGCACACTCCCTGTATGGACAGGCAACAATTAATCCCATCTACCCAACAAACAGAGTGGAGTTTTGTGTGTTATGACAGTGTTTTTTTTTGTTTTTTTTTTTTATCCCGCCATTAAGGCAGCCATAACCCAGCTTCAAGGAAGATGCATGCTATTGTGTAATGTGCCATCCCTACCAACAGCCAAACTGGCCTTCTCTTCCGAAAGTTGGTAATGGGATTTTACGTGTGTGGAAGATGTTATGCAAGCGTTCATACAAAAAAACCTTGGTTGATAGTCTCATTCAAAGGACTGTATGGGAAACGGAGTCAGAACCAATGCTAACTCCGATAGAAAAATCCCCCTGTACTGAAACGGCCCGGCAGAGATTCAAACCCGCAGGATCACCAAGTTTACGAGTCCAGCGTACCACTGAGCTCTTCCAGCCCCCAATCAATATTTCAAACTTGTCAGGGCAGATCTGAGACCAAGAACAAAACCTTGTCCCCCTGGTTCTTGCTGTTCACTCATATTCAACTAGAAAGTTACAGCAGATTATTCCCATGCTGCAAAATAAGGTTTGGAAATATCACACAGCTCTGAAGGTATCTGACTTACAAAATAAAAAAAGTAATTTTTCATCATCAGTGAGACACTGTCAAAACAAAGACCTGTGTACTTGATATTTTTCTGTTAGGGTTTCTCATCTTCATCTGAAAACGTCTTTGCTTTGCATCTTTTCTAAAATCACAGGTTTCTCAACAAAAAACTTGGGTATGTGAGAAGATGGCTGCTTGACACTGACAAACTAATCGTGAACCAATTTATCAAAGACCAATGAGCTTTCGCCTCCACTAGAAATTCACATAACATTTTCATTAAGTGGATTTTTAATACTATAGTGCATCAAGTGAAAGTCTGCATCAACATTTCTTAGCCCACTGGTCCTAGACATTAGCACAACTCCTAAATAAAAAAAAAATGACCACACCAGTGGGTCCTAGTCATTACCCCAATCCCTTGGTCCTAAACACTATCCCAACCCCCGTGTCCTCCACATTGCCCCAATCGATTGGTCTGGTCATTCCTCAACCCCCATGTGTCCTACACATCAACCAATCTGTTGGTCTGGTCATTCCTCAAACCCCCGGTGTCCTACACATCACCCCAATCTGTTGGTCTGGTCATTCCTCAAACCCCCTGTGTCCTACACATCACCCGATCTATTGGTCTGGACATTCCTCAAATCCCTGTGTCCTACACATCACCCCAATCTATTGGTCTGGACATTCGTCAACCTTGTGTGTCCTGCACATCATCCCAATCTATTGGTCTGGACAATCCTCAACCCTGTACGTCCTCCACATCACCCCAATCTGTTGGTCTGGACAATCCTCAAACCCGTGCGTCCTCCACATCACCCCAATCTGTGGTCTGGACAATCCTCAACCTCGTGCGTCCTACACATTGCCCCAATCTGTTGGTCTGGACAATCCTCAACCTCGTGTGTCCTACACATCGCCCCAATCTGTTGGTCTGGACAATCCTCAACCTCGTGTGTCCTACACATCGCCCCAACCTGTTGGTCTGGACAATCCTCAACCCCTGTGCGTCCTACACATTGCCCAATCTGTTGGTCTGGACAATCCTCAACCCTGTGGTGTCCTACACATTGCCCCAATCTGTTGGTCTGGACAATCCTCAACCTCGCGTGTCCTACACATTGCCCCAATCTGGTGGTCTGGACAATCCTCAGCCTCGCGTGTCCTACACATTGCCCCAATCTGGTGGTCTGGACATTCCTCAAACCCTTGATCCAAGATACTACTTCCGACCCACTGGTCTGGACATTATCAGAACCCCTTGCTCCTAGACATTTCTTGGATCCTAAGTTCCTGAAATTCCCGCTACCAACTGGTCCCAATGATACCCTGAACCATTCGTCTTAGAGATGACCTAGATCCTTTTTGGTCCTCAACATTATCCCGACATTTGGTCCTGATATTATCCAACCCCCTTTGTCCTGGACATTACTCTGAATCTCCAACCCACTGGCCCTGGACGTTTTTCAACCCACTGGCCCTTGACATTTTTCAACCCACTGGCCCTGGACGTTTTTCAACCCACTGGCCTGGACGTTTTTCAACCCACTGGCCCTGGACGTTTTTCAACCCACTGGTTGCAGACATTTTTCAAACCCACAAGCCCTAGACATTCCCCAGATCACTGATCTTTGACAATATCCCAATCTCTTGCTCCTAGACATAACCCTGACCTGCTGGTCCAAAACATGGCTCTACCAGAGAACACCACAGCTAAAAACCAGAGAGTGGGTCAAGACTTGACACAGGTGACAATTGACCTGAGTGTTGGTGAAGTTGATGGGACTCAAGCCGCCCCCAATGGAAGTCCTGTTGGCATTGTTGCTGGTGCCCAGCGTGCCCACGCTTGGAATGCTGCCAGGATTGATGGGTGCTACATTGGCTGAACACAAGCAACAAATGATCATGTACTCAATTCATGTCTTCTTCTTTCTTCTCTCCAAATGACTGGCATGTACTAACTTTCCTTATTTGCACCTCTCCCTTTCCATCTCCTGCTCACAAATTAAATCAAAACCTTGCCACTGGTGCACCATGAACTCTAGGCAATATGATGTAACCATTCAGACACCCTCATAAAGCAGTCAGGCCACTCTTAACCTTAATTCCAACATAACAATTTTAAGGTAATTCTTTTTTAGTCATTCACAAACAACAAAAATGGAGATTAAGGAAAGAATATGCTCAGTTTCTCTTTGTCACATGAGCAATCAATAATTTTGGTTTAGCATCGTAGCTAGTGTCTATTCCCCTTAATTGTGTTTTCTTTAAAATCATATCCACACCTTGAAAACCTAATTTACTTCCTTCACTTTGATGACATTTGTCTGCAACACGGAGAGGAGCCACTGACCTTAGAGAACCAGAGCAATGTTTAATTCCATTCCAGCCCTTTGAGTACCAATCCACCCTGTTTCATCATTCCCAGTTACTCCCTATCACTGCAGCAAGTTCTTGCTGGTCTACTTCGATCAAATCTCTGAGTGTATTACTGAATAGCACCAGTGAATGAATTTTGTCCAAAATACTGCACATCTTACTGGCATTTTGAGGCTTCTGGTCGAGCACAACAGACTATTTGAATCATGGTTCAATCGAGCTATTGAAATTACATATATATATATATATATATATATGTATGTATGTATGTATTTATATACATATATTTCCCAGCTCATGTTGTGTGTTATGACGACTGTGATAGGGGACTAACCACGTCCAACAACAATGAAGCCGACGACCAGGCTCCACTGAATCAATAATGCCATCTCAGAAAGCAATGTACACTGTGTGGGAGTTTGAAATGTCTTTGAGGTCTGGGGGCACTGAGTGAGGTCATGAACAAATGGGAGAGTCAGCATCAGTGAACAGATCAATGCCAGATTCCAAGAATCATGAGGAATGACTACAATGATCAGTTACCCACATCACAAGCACACAGACAGGCCTGCTCACAGCAAAACACATCCATTGTTTCATTTTCATTCTCAGTTTAGAGTGATTTAGCTTGCAGAGATATTTTAGGTAATTTTGTTTTAATTAACAAAACACAACCCCATTTTTGTACTTTTATCTGGTGCCCTAGAAAATTCATTTGGAAGTGATGACATGAAATAGCATTTTAAGTTTACACTACCTTTTAGTGTCTAGTTGAAGAAGTTTTAATAAAATGGCTTTGGTTTGTTCATGAAGGAACAGCACATCATATTATCTACATTAAGCTGGCAAGCAGAAATCTCTGTTAGCTATACACTTTCACCCTTTTTGGTGAAAGATCCAACCGGAAACACAAAATTTTTCCTTGGCCATGCAACAACTCTTGCCAATCAGTTACAGTATGTTAACATTACTAGGTGAACAGCCATATTTACAGTCAAAGATCAAAATGCTAGACTTCACAATACAAAGTCTAACAAGCAGCAGAGCCTCACTTCGAGCAAAATGGCATCACAATATGAAAACCCACACAGCTTGCAATACCGTCATCTCACCCTTGATCTACATGTTTAAAAACCTAAAACAGCCATCCTTCAGATGAGTGTAGTTTTGTGGAGAGAACCGAACTCAACAAGCAGACTCACAGACAGCAATCAGGTTGCCAGAATCACCCCCTGCTGCTGCTGCTGCTGCTGCTGCTGGGCCTGCTGGGGCTGCACCGCCGTCTGGGACAAGTCCACCACATTGCCGTTCAGGAACCCATTGACGTAGGTCTGGGCCTGGCCTCCATACAGCGTGATGTTGGGGTCTGCCGCTAGGAAAAAACGTCATATCTTCACACAACTGTTGTTAATACAGTAAAACCCCTTCCCACAAACACTATCCCCCTATCTTTCCCCCACTAGCCTGATGTTGGGGTCTGCCAATAGGAAAAACCTCATATCTTCACACAACTGTTGTTAATGCAGTAAAACCTTCCCACAAACACTATCCCCCTATCTTCCCCCACCCTCCCATACAAATTTTTTTTTTTTTTTGAACCCTTGTTGGTAAGACCACCACAGAATTATATGACTGTTGTGCGTCTCTATTTGACACCAAGAGCTCAGACACGGTCAGCCGTGTCTCCCTGACGAGTCTGATCCAGCGGAAGAAAGGCCTAGAAGCAGGCAATACAAATAGATCTGCCTTCGAGAGGGATTACGATGGTTCTCTCATGCAGCTAGTGAAGGGTTTCTCATATTTATGATATATTCCCACCAGTTTCTTCAACTTCATTTTTTTCCCCTCTAAAAGTTCAAAATCTTTGCCAAGTCATTACTTCAATGACCGAAGAATTGTTAGCCTGCACTTGTTTTCCCCCACTACCTAACTGTTCAGCACATTTTTATTTTGTGAGAGGGAAGGGAAACATCTTATTTTTTCCACTTGAACAGCCAAAGTTCGGGGTGCAAGTGGCAAGGAGTCATCAATCTTGAAACTGGACTATAACCATCCTCAAGTTTTTCAAATTTAACCGTAACAAGTCCTTGTGCATAGCTTCCAGGCCACAATAACTGTTACCTGGAGACCAAAAACAAACACACCGAAGTTGCTCTTCTCATTCTTACTGTCAGACCAGTGCCATTGTCCTATTTAGCTTGGATCTGCCCATATCAATTGAGAAACCCAAGCAAAATGAACAGAAGCGAGCTCAATCCAGCCTTTGTACTCTGAATCATCTTGTACCGATGTCATTTTGGTGTCCAAAGTCAGAATCTCTTCTCTGTTCATGCCAAGGGAGAGACAACTATCCAAGCTGTCCAATTTTCTTTTCCTGGGACGTTTAGCGCAAAACAGCGTATCATGGACACCGCAACCTTTTTTGTGGTTATCCAGGATACATCCAAACCTGGTGTAGCGATAAGCAAGCCAATGGACCTGAACCCATGCTGTACTTCTGGAAGATGGCCAATGACTGCTGCTTCTTAAGTGTGTGACTGTGTCCACATGATGCTCATTTTCAAGTCTGGTTCAAGTTAGGAGTTGTAGACTGGAACATCATTCATTCCAGTTTGCACAAAGTTCAAAGCTGTTCGCCAAGCACTTCATAAAATCATCCCTATTACAAAGCTCAAATGTCACAATATACAACAGCGAAAAAACTTTTTTTTTTTGGGGGGGGGGGAGGGAACTGCTGTTTTAAACATCAAACTGTCTTTCACTATGATCGTGAGAAATGGTTCCAACTGCTACAAAGCATTCAGCCATACTTCCATCAATCCACAAAGCCTACAACCTCACCTGTCAAATTCAAATTGCTCCAATACTGTTCTGTCGCAGATCCCGTGTTTCCTGGCGGTGGCTGTGGAGCTTGGCCAGTGTAGCGGAAAAAGGGATTCTTCAAGTCCAAGGTGTTGCGACTCTTGTAGTTCTGCCCGGGCACATCCAGCTCAATTTCCACATCGTAGCTTTGTCTGAAAGCAACACTGACACTCACAAATACATGCCAAAAAATCTGCGGTTAAGTTGAAGTTTAAACATACATCTCATTCCATATGAGAAGTACATTTACTATCCTTTCTAAATCACTACTGTCCTTTTAACAGCTGTTATTTTTTTACCTTTTTATTTTACCATCTGTAACATAACCATACTCTTTCATAAATATCACAACAAACTCATTTCTTAAAGACAGAGTAACATATCTAAAAAGAGTAACATATCTAAAACATGTCATTTTATTAAAAAATTACAAAATCTTAACCACCTCAATAGAATATTGGCAACTTGGAAGCTAACTAATTTGCTGTGTATGTCTTGTTTCTTCTTGACGTTCATAACTGATCATCGTCATCACTCATCTGACTTCCAAGAACCTGGTATCTATCTAACATAGGTGCCACCAAAGTCTGTTCGCATCGCTAACGAATCCATATGGTGTACACTGCATCCTGCATTTTGTTATGGACTCAGCGAGTTAAATAGAGTCTGCTATCGTCACTCACTGTCATGTTCTACATGAGCTGGAATTTTGTTCTTAAAGTTTGAATCAAACACTTCGCAAATGGCATGCACTCTCTCTTTAGCAGATGCCACCACTTGGCATGTCAAAACTCCCAAGCCTTTCTTAATCAGGTTTGTAAACAGCTGACTTGAAAAATCTCTGGAAAGGGCTGGGCCCCTCGGGGCCACTTATGTCCTAGCAGGGGTCTAGGGACAACACTAGGGGACATGGGTGACACCTTCAAAATTTCCAAAACCTGAAGGCAGGGGTCCAGGGGCCGCCTAGCCCTGGTGGGGTGCAGTGGCAACGCCCCGCAGGGGGGTCTGGGGGGCTTTGCCCCCCAGAAGCTGAAGCTTTTAAGACATAAAAGAAGCAAAAGTCTGCTTCTCCTGGGAGCATTTTGATGCAAGTGGTAATAATTTTTTTTTAATTGTTTTTATAGAGAATGCTGAAAA
Organism: Conus betulinus; assembly: GCA_016801955.1. Lineage (NCBI taxonomy): Eukaryota > Metazoa > Mollusca > Gastropoda > Neogastropoda > Conidae > Conus > Conus betulinus. The sequence continues at coordinate 314,606 of JADBJO010000327.1, read as the reverse complement.
TTCACATTATCAATATGCACATATCCCTTCTGCTCTATGCAGAGGTGCACATACCTGTTTGACTATAGTGGGGAAACAGTGTGTGTGTGTGTGTGTGTGTGTGTACTATCCATCAGCTTATACACCGCTGTTGTTGGTGTGTGGGTTTCTGTTAATATGCGCGCGCATGTGTGTGTGTGCTCGCTCCCCCCCCCCCCCCCCCCCCAGTCGTGAGTAGGCTCACCATGAAGATGAAAATGCGGCAACATTTTGCATTGGTGTGTGTATATGTGACATCAGTTTCAAATGATTTGAACGGGCCAAAGAACAAGGTCAGGTAAGAAGCATTTCATTGTTTATAACTGACATCTGCATGTGTGGCATGCTAAAATCTTGCTTTACTAAAAGCATGGTGTGGCTGTGATACAATCAGTTTCGGAATGCTTCACAAGCACGTAGAGCACGCAGATATACAAGCAAAACATGCCTAGGCCGTGGTAGGGAAACCAGTGTTCCCAGAAGCTGACCAGAGACCCGACACTGTTTATTCAGGCCAAGTACCGGCTGTCAGATAGAAGTCCCGCGACTAATTTTCTGTCAGTTTAAAAGGAAAGATATGCATGTCCAATATGCTAGAGGTTGAGCGTGATAGCTTCAGGAATGCATGCTCTCCACTGAGTTGCGATTTCATTTCACTTGTGTGTGTTCGTTAGTCTGTTTCAATTGTTTTTTGTTGACAAATCTTTGTGGTGCTTGTCAGCAATGCATATGAAAGAAGACCCATTCATGTTTGGTATCTTTCTGTCAGTCAGAGACCCCACATTACAGTGACATCAATCGACCACAGTTCGTTGCATTCTGGCGCAAAGTATTAATGAAGAAACACAGCATCCTGTTTTTAACACACTATCAGCCAGACAGCTAGTATCACATTACGCGTAGGGAGGAAAGCTTGTGGCAGGTAAGCGCGAGGAAGCTGGCAGCTGTCAGCAGAAGTGCGCTGTTTAAAAAAACCGCGCCGTTCCATCCCTTCCCCTCCTGCGACCGATAGGCGGTCAGGGGTTACTGCCCTTGTCTTCAACTAAAGATACCTCTGCAGACAAACGTGCCCCCAACAAAAAAAAAAAATAAATAAATCAAACTGGTTTGTCCCTGCAGTCCATTAAACTATTAACTTGGCTGGCAATGACAATGCAATATCCCTTGTTGTGGACACACCACTGTCGCTTAGTGCATCTTGCTTCCTGCTGTTTATAACTAAGCCCACCACAGTATGACATTACTTCTCTGGGCTGTCACACCATCAAAATAAAAATAATACTCTTATTGTCTATTTTTGTGGAAAAAAATCTGTGGGTAGAAGGGGGGAGCAGGTAAAACATTAATCGGATTAAGAAATCCTCTATTCTGATTGCAGTCCAGTGCTCTTGAAGACAGTCTCAGCTTTCTTTACGATTCATGACTTGCAAGGCATGATATTTTCCCTTCAGAAAAAACCTTTGCATGACCCATAACCAGAAAAATGGCTGAACAAATTGCCTTCACCTACATATTTGCCCGCCACTGAAATGCTCTGATTCATGCAAGCAGAAGCACCATGATATATCGTAATGACCGTGGGTGGCAAAGCGATGAATGCTGAATCAAGGAAACCTGCATTGGATTTGGAAAACCTGGATACCATACGAGACTTGGGGAACTAAAGCACTCATGATTTTTTTCAATGGATTCCCCCCCCCCCCCCCCCCCCCGTGTTCTTGCTTTTCCTGCCTCTGAAAATTGGCAATTTTCTCAGAAATCCTTGGATTTGAAGACAGTTCTCCAGCCTTCTATGTACTCTACATGGCAACAAAAAGTAATGATTGCCTGAATAGGTGGATATGAAAGGACCAGCAGGCCATTTCTCATCACTTAAAAAATGAAGATGAATGGAAGGACCCAAGCTCTAAGAGCAAAAATAATCCACACACACTATCTTTAAAATGCCTGAATTCCAATTTTCCTATCCAAACAACTATTAACACACACAAACAGGAGCAAGTGCTCACAACAGAAATACCAAATGCATCAACTTCTGAACACCAAAAACAAGGAGGGGGTGGGGATGGATGGGATGGTGTGGTTAATGATCAATTTCATTAGCTCAAAACCAACTCTGTACTCATTTATGATATGTGTTATCTCCCTGTTTTTGGTTTCTTTCCCACATCTTCCCTCTAGCTCCCTAACTTTGACCTGTTCTGTGAAATTCATCCTGATGCGATCAGTCCTTTAACCTTTTTGTGAGGCGCCATGCGATGGTGGCGGCAACTTGGTCGACCGGTTCACAATGAGCCGTGCCTCCGTGATGGCACAAGTATAAAAAAAAATCCCCTGTTCTCTCGTCTACAGTCTAAGGGATGCAGCTGCCCTAAATATTTAGAACAGGGTTCCAGCCACTGGAAGGTATATGTTTACACGCACTAGCAATGACCTTTGTGACCCCAGAGTAGTCCAAACAATGAGACCCATCTGGCACTGGGAATTTCTGCCGGAAGGCATGTGAGAATTTCCTGCCTCGCCAACATACCAGGCAGGAGAAGAATGACATGGGGTGTTAAACTGGTTCAGCAAAGTGGTTCAGAGGATGAGGGGGGTTAAGGTGTACAAGTTTATCAAAAAGAATCTGAGCTTAGCTTAATTCATTTGCTCTGTGTATTTAATAGTTTTATACATTGTATCATCAGAAGCCAAAACAGTGTGAAAAGTGTGCACTGTGTGCAATGATTTAATTTCCTTTAAAAAAAAAAAAAAAAATCACTTGGATTACACATATTGAATACTCCATGCTTTATCTGCATCTACTCAAAGTGAGAGTGAAATTTTATAACCCTTTTCTTCCTCATTTGCTGTTGTCATACTAACAAAATAAACATGAACAATGTTTTACTTATGTTGTTTCAGTAACTGTAGCATTGCTATTTTACCCTAAATGTATTTAAGTCTATGCTCATTGCAAAGTTCACGTTTTAACCTTTTCGTGGATATATAACTACTTGTCAGGTTTATTTCAGGGGATGTAAAATAAAATAAAAAAAGTGTGAAAATCGCACGTCTGCAATGGTTATATGCATGTGCAGTGCATGCGTCTGCTGGGAAGTGATGTTGCTCTGCCGTGCTCGTCGTGAAAGTATTAAGCAAGTAGCAACACTACCATCCTGAGACCACCATGCTAAATGCTGTTGCTAACACACATGTAAAATGCATTTTCTCAACCAGCTGCCATGGCACACTGGTCAGCGCTGCGGACTCCTGGCCTGGTTTTCTGCCCTAACCAGCTCCTACCCAGTCCACATAACGTAACTCTTGAGGATTTAGCTGCCCAGCTATTTTTCGGTTAATGGCCATGACCCAAACAAGACTATAGACTGTACAAACCTAAGTGGAAATGACTTAGATGACCAAGTGATAGGTCGACATCATGTTCACATTGATTTTGGGATACTCCCAGCGAAAGCCAGTGATCACAAAGATCATATATAAACATCAATTCAAATGTACACAAACATCTTCGCACCAAACTGTATCGAATACCTGATTTGCTACAATATGGACTTGCAGGTTGTTTCTTTTTTGTTTGTTGTTGCTGACCAGTACTTTAATTCATAAGTTCACTGGTACTCTGGGAAATCAATCTGACAGTTACACATATATATTCAAAAAAAAAAAAAAAAAATCATGGTAATTGAAAAGGCTGAACAGGGAAACACTACAGTAACTTTCAAATCGAGGTCTGACTTGGCAAAATACTTAAGGGGGGGGCGCATATCAAAAAAAAAAAAAAAAAAAAAAAAAAGAAACAGGAACTTCCCTCCCCCAAACCCACCGGGTGTTACAGCGTAGTACCACGCGTCCTGTCAGCACTTGGCCCTGCTTGACCAGCACAGGCTTCTCCACCAGACACCGCACCTGGTACCAGTGGGTCAGTGGTTCTGTTGGGGACGTTGATAACCACACCGCATAGCTGCGCAAAGAACATTCAAAGTATATACTGCCACACAAAACTGTAAAGTAAATTTACATCCACAAATCACACATTGTGCACTTTTTAATACTTCACCCCTTTCCAAGTCCATATTTTCTTCTTCATGGGTTTTTTTTTTTTTTTTCACACGTCCTGAGTTAGTAGTTTCCAAGCACTTTTGGCACGGATATAACTCTGAATTAAAAATGTCAAACTGCGACACTGCAGTTTAACTGAGTACTCTACATTAGTAAGAGTGACTTTCCTAGTTGTCTCTGGGAATCAAATCAGCTATACTGTACCATCAACTTGAAATTGATCACGTCATGGTCACCTACATGGTGTCATGTTTAATTTTTAGCCTTGTATCAAAAGTTTTTTTTTTTTTTTTTTTTAATCAGGATGTGGAATACAGAACTGAAAAAAAAAACTGACAGGGCTTTGGAGTTGTAAAAAGTATGTTGCACTGGAATGAAAAGATAATTCTTTGACATTACAGGGCTTAACAAACTGAATTTATAAGGAATTAAAAGGGACTTCAGTGCTATAAAAAGTACCTTCTGCTGGCATGAAAAGACTATTAATTAACTGACATAAAAGGACGTAACAAACTGAATCAATAAGGACTTAAAAGGATCTGAAAGGGATTTTGTTGCTGTAAAAAGTACCTTCTGCTGTAATGAAAAGACTATTTACTAAATTGAAAGGACAGAACAAACTGAATCTATAAGGACTTGAAAAGGACCTGAAAGGATTTTGGTGCCATGAAAAAGTGCCTTCTGCTGGATTGCAAAAAAAAAACTATCAACAAAAGGATTTAACAAACTCAACTAAAACCATCAACAAAAGAACTTACATATAACAAGTTCACCTTAAACTATCAACAAAAGGACTCAACAAATTCAACTAAAACGATCAACAAAAGGACTCAACAAATGCAACTAAAACTATCAACAAAAGGACTCAACAAATGCAACTAAAACTATCAACAAAACGACTTAACAAATTCAACTTAAAAAGACATAAGGGAACATAAAATGACTTTAAAGTTGTAAATAGTACCTTGAGCTAAAATGAATAACCATCCACTGAAACAAAGGGACTTAACAGGCCTTTTGAGCAAATTAATATAAAAGGGCTTATGACCTAAGGCCCCAACGAACCCTGGCTTGCAAAACCCTGCCAACTGCTCTCAAAAACTTCTGAAACAGTAGAAAGAAACTCGTGGAGAGTGTGGCAGTAGAGAGTCCTCAGAAGAGAAGCCCCCTTCAAGCAAGTGTTTCCGCCCTTATCTCCTGACACTCTAGGGGGGTTGGGCCACACCCGGTTCATGACTCCGGATGTCCCTCTGCTGCCCCTTTTTTTTTCCATCTTGGGACAAGCCATGGCTGGGATTCGAACCCATGACCCTCTGGACATGCTCATTTTCCACTTAATGACTCACACTCTAACCACTGAGCCACTAGGACACCTGATATTTGTAGGAAAGTTAAGCTTTATGAAGTTCACTTTTGTTCCTCCTTGACCAGATCCAGCTTGAACACCTCTCTGCTGCTTCTGCCACTGCTTTCAGGGCTCTGGTTTTTTTCCCTCCCTGCAACTGAGAGCTGTTTCATGAGGCTGTATGCAGACGTTCCTACAAAGGACTTTGACCTGATAGCCTTCTCTCCTCAGGCTGTTTGCCAGATCAGCATACTTTTCAGTCTTGTAGGTCTGAGCTGCCTCCATTCTGTTCTCATATGGTACAGCGAGCTCGATCATGATCAGCTGCTTGGTTGACTGAGAGTGGACTACTATGTCTGGTCTCATGCCACTCTTGCTGATGATCTCTGGGCGACTCTTCCATTCTGGGAGGGTCTGCAGTGCACTCCCAGGTCATCTGCCCCGTACAGCAGACTCTGCCTGCATGTTCCGAGTGGCACTGTTGTTCTTGGCCATGATTTGCTACCTCCTGCCATGAAGAATGTTGCGGGTGCTTTTGGAATTCTGATGTTCCCTTTTGTGGTGTTGTACTGGCCCAGACTACTTGTACAATCTCTCTGCGCACTTGGTTGTGCCTCCATGTGTACCTTCCTTGAGCCAGGACTACTTTACATGAGCTTAGGACATGCTCCACTGTTTGTTTTCATGTATGAGGGAGCATGCAGGATCTACTTGTACAATCTCTCTGCGCACTTGGTTGTGCCTCCATGTGTACCTTCCTTGAGCCAGGACTACTTTACATGAGCTTAGGACATGCTCCACTGTTTGTTTTTTCATGTATGAGGGAGCATGCAGGATCGTCTGTTTTTCCCCACTTCACCAGGTTGCATTTGAGGGCAGAAGGTCATATGCAGATCTGAGAATGAAGCTGATCCTGAGAGGGGCCATGTGCCAAATGTCATTCCAAGTGAGACTTCATTGCAGTGCATTTTCCCACTTTGTCCATTGCCATTGCTGGCTCTGCTAGACTGCTTTTTGGAGTCTTTTTTGTCTTCTTCTTTTCTCATCTCCTGAATCATCATCTCTTTTGGCCTTTCCTTTGACCTTTGACCACCATTCATTTTTGGTCACCCCCAGTCCTTGTCTGTTGGTCTGTGTATGTCCAGTTATTTCTCTGATCTTGTGACTTTCTTTTGCAGAATCCATCGCCTCTTGAACTATTTTCTGCCGGTCTTCAGCCGGGGCTTGATTGCTTCTACCACCTTGTCTCCCGAGTCCTCCAGCATGCTTTGAAGTCTGATCTTCCCTGCTTTGTATTCCTCCAGGATGGATTTCAGTGGTAGTTTCAGCTTTGCTTGGTGACAGTACAGCGCTATGTCAGTCAGACAGGGTGGGACCAAGCCATTTCAAGTTAAAAGTTCAATGTCCTTTCTCCCGTAATGCAGATGCATACCAGCAGACGGTTATGCAAGCACGCTTAGAAGCAAACAGATATAGACCTAACACATCCAACACACTAAACTGAACTGCAACAGCAGCCCCCTACATCTTAGGTGCAATCATGTTGTAGCAGTACATAGCATCACCACCACACTATTATGACAAAACAACTGCCAGCTTCTTGGAGTTGAAGTACAGGAGTTAGGGAGTGTGGAGGCAGATAGGGCTTTGAACTGAAAGCATTACTGCTGCCAACCACTTGAGCTGATCAAGTTTAAGGGTCAGAGCATATTTCCACCAAAACTTGGTTGGCCTTTACAGATCAGCATTTTGATTTTATTCATCAACATTTTAGGGTCAAAAGTAAAAGTTAACACATTTCCAGGGCATAAGGGCAAAGAACTGTTAGAGGTTGCTGTATCTGGGGCATGGCAAGATAGACAGCAGAGCTCAACCCTCTCCTTACACCACCTTAAACCTTCCTTACCTGGATCAGGTACTCATTTACCTCCAGTACACAGAGAGGGTTTATGAAAAAAAAAAAATCAACATCACAAGCGATTCAAAGTCGACTGTCACCTCTGCACGCAAACGTTCTAACCATTTCACCACAGGCAAGTTTCATGATCCCATCCAAAAAACTTGCTTGCCCCCCCCCCCCCCCCACACACACACACACACACACCCTGCGCATTTCAATTCATTTTTTTGCTTTGCTTTTTACAAGGCAGTGATTACAGAACTTTTTTTTTTTTTTCCAATTCAGATAGGGAAAATTCTGAAAGAAATTGCAGGAGACAAATGATGAGTAGCCCTCACTTACTCATTGCCCAAGAAGCCGACCTCAAACCAGAAGGCTAAGCCATGCACCATGCCACCTTGCATCATGTTGAACGACAGGGGGATGTCAATGACATGCAAGTCTGTTTCCTCTGCCGTCTGGAAGTCAATCACGTACTTGTTCGACTTGGCCAAGCATACGAATATCAAATGTGTCCTGAAAAACAGTAAACGTATCTGTAGGCAAGCAGACAGGAACATCAAATATGTCCCGGAAAACAGTAAAAGTATCTGTAGGCAATGTGGAATTGAAAAAACAGACTTATCTCATTTACTTCAGAACTTCTCTCTAATACACCTGCAGCATTTAATAATACGATTGTGCCAATCCCAAGTCACTTTTACAGAAGTCAAATTCTGATCAGAACAGCGATTCCCAGTATGCAAGTGTGTGTCTCCATAAATCAAACTTATACTTGGTCAGGTCACAACTCCTAAAAACAGACCTGCCAAGACAATGCCAGGCTTCAGTGTATTGTCCATTACCTGAGAGAATCCAACCATGTCCCAGAGTAGAACCTCGGCAAAAAGAAGGCAGACAAGGCTCAGCAAGTATGCATCTTGCATGCGTGCATGCATGTGTGCGTGCGCGCACAGCTATCCAGGACAGTCAAGCAGTGAGGAGCAGGGGGTGATGGCTAGGAGGTGCTGAAGGTGATGGGGAGTAGGAAGGAGGGGAAAGGTAAACAGATGAGGGAGGGGGTGTTAGCGAGGGAAGAGGTGGCGAAGAGAAACAGAAAAGGAAAATTAATAGGAATGTGCAGTTGTGGAATCAATGTTGCCTTCGACAGCTGCTACTGCTATTTGCATAAAGGACACTGTGCCATAGAATATAGCTGCCCTGTTGAAAGACACTTGTCAGTGATTTTAGACATCTCTATCAAAGGTCCCTGTCATACTGTAAGAAACTGAGTGATTTTAGACATCTCTATCAAAGGTCCCTGTCATACTGTAAGAAACTGTCCCCCCCCCCCCCCCCCCCCCCCCCCCGACACAGCCAGCCTTCCTTTTTCATGTGTTAAGACCAATTCAAAAGCACACAACCATTCTTTCTTCTTCTTTTTTTTTTTTTATAAACTGCAATAATTTAACACTTTGCCATTCATCTGATCTATATGAATTCCAGTGAAGAGCACTCACCACAATGGGTTGTTTGAAATATTCTAAAACAGCAGCGTTGCGTAGTGTACAGAGGTTTACACCATGGAAAGATTCTTGATACCTGAAACAGTCAGAAGTGTGATAGAATTTTCTTTTCTTTTTTTTTTGTAAAATCTCTACTGATATTTGCAGAGGATTAGTCGCCAACCCCTAAACACAATTACAGCCATCCTACATCCTCCCAATACTGAAAGGGCCATCCTAGCAATCCCCAATAAACGCTGATAATTCCTTTTCACAACCCCTAAACACAATTACAGCCATCCTACATCCTCCCAATACTGAAAGGGCCATCCTTGCAACCAGGATACTGAACTGGCCATCCTAGCAATCCCCAATATAACGCTGGTATTCCTTTTCACAAAAATTACATTCCTCTTCTCACAGTATCTACAGTTAAAAATAGGATCCTCCAATAAAACCCATTTCTTTCATAACTGGTTCACCAACAAACGTGGGCACGAAACTCAAAAGCAGACACAGCCAGTCACGATTTCACACCTGACACCATGTGACTGTATAAGCACCAAAGAGACCGTTCAGTCACCTACTATCACATTCAACTTTTTCTTTCTGAAAACCATGTGAAACAAAATAAAATAACATGCACCGAAAACATCTGAGAATCCTACCAGAAGTTGGCTTTGGAGTACTGCTCCATGTACAGAGCCTCATCTGTGAAAGGAGCAATGTGTAAATCTCCTTGACCAGGATACATCTTCCCTGGAAAAAAAAAACAAACAAAAGAAGAATTAAGATTTTTTTTTTTTCTGTTTCCATTTTTATCTGCTGTCATCCAAATTCGAAAGTTGCATTCATAATACTACCTCTTTTATAATTATATATCAGCACAATGATTACATTTTACTTGCTGTGCTGTGTTACTAACAACAGAATGGCATACTAGAAACATTCTGTATTGTCCAAGGTGGAATCAGTTATTGACTTGGTATCATTATACCATGCCTCTGACATGATAAAGCAGATGGGTATAAAAGAACATGTCAGCTCCTTCCTATCCAAGGCACTTGTGACCTGGATCTTCCCTGCAGAAAACACATCTCCTCAGTGAGTGCATTTCACACTTTATACCAGTATGCAAAACAAACTACTGTGAAGTTTCTGAACTATAATATACCAAGAGTTAACTGCTATCACATACATCTTTATGCTTTTCTTTCTTTGTCAGCTCTGTTCCAATAAGCACGCTTTCAGGTGAAACACCGAAGTACTAAGAAGAAAGGCAATATTCCATACCATCACACATGATCTCCCATCCCATCCCAGCTTCCACACGCCTCTGCATTTTCACTACCTCACTGAATCTCACACACACACATTACCTCCAGGCCTGAGCCATTTCTTAGCGTGGAGGTAGGACTCGAGCATTCGCTCATTGAACAGCATGTATCCCATGGGCTCTGAAATGATGGTGTCACCCTGTTCAGGCACCTCCACCTCCTCCACCTTGCCCGGAATGACCACAATCTGTTCACTGAGGTGGTTGTGTCGTACCAAGGACTGCACACATCCCAAACTGCCTGTCCAAACTCAGGAAGATCCACCACTTCTCTGCTGTGTAAAACGTTCTGCTACTGGAGCTCTGACTTGGTCAGTGTCTTAGATCATACAAAAATGGGGTAGTACCCTCTGAAGCTAAGGGGGAGGGAGTAGGGAGAACTTAAGAAAAATGCTGTAAGTGTATGAACATCTGTTATATATTCAGTTGCAGTTGTATCATTTACTTATGATCAGCTGTAGGGATGTGTGGTCTGAACAAAATGTCACCAACTCTGTTAAACAGATGCTCAAGACCTGCATTGTGTTTTGCCAGAAGCCAGAAAACATTAGAAAAAGTGATCAAATAATCTTGCCCACCAAGAGTACACTCCCTTTGAAGACTTCCGCTTCATTTGATAGTGAAAAGTGTCCATGACAGCAAAGCATTCACTACAACCGTGTTGTTCCCATTAAATGGCAAGATAACGACAAGACTGTCATACGGTCAAATTCTCCTTCAAATTTCTTGAAGAACTATGGGTCAAAATTGTGAGAAGAAAAAAGTGTAAAAGATATTCCAGAAAATAAAAACAAACACAATCCACAACAAGCCAGTAGACAACAGTAAATCAGAGACAAAAATACAGAAAAAAGGCAGATTCTAAGAGTGTAAAAGAAAAGAAATCACAGGCACAAAAACTTCCAGAACGGGCTGCTATCGGTACATAACAGTCCCTGGTATTCCAAACGGACAATGAAAAAAGCACTACTTAGATCTGGATATTTGACAGTACATTCAACACGATAACATTAAACTTTCAAAAGGCGGTTTACAAGCTTCATATCATTGCACTGAAGCGAAGAGAAATGCCATAAAATCAAAATCCCGAAGGTTTTTAAATACACATATTACATCAATTTTCACGCATATTTACAATGGGTGTTAAACACTGTAAAATAATGAACACCTGTCCAGTACGTGTCCATGTTCATGAACATGTCATGTAAAATACAAATGATTAAAAACGGCAGTGACCCAGACACCAGTTTAGCATACCCACCTCACAGTGCTTGGCCATACTGCTGGCTTCAATGCATACACTTTGCGAGCACCAGCTTGAATAGCAAAGAATGACAATATGCCCGATCCTGCCCCTACATCCAATACCACCTGCAACAATCAAATCCATGTGAGAATTAATTTTTCGAGTATAGTGAATATAGAAAATACATAAAGGCAAAAATGATAAACTGAAATCCAGTCCAATCCCAAACTGTCTGTCCAAACACTGGAAGATCCTCCACTTCTCTACTATGTAAAACGTTCTGCTACTGAAGACCCTGACTTCTCTCGGTCACAGAAGACATTCAACTATTTCATCTGACCTGAAATGTGCAATAATCTATCAAATACAGATTGAGTGAACTTGGATCCTAACACGGTATCAGGAATCACACGTCAACCACTTCCAGCTGATGACTCTTTCAAGGACTAATGCCTTGATCCACAATTCTGCATGTCCGTTGGGATGTATTTGTACAAACATTTGAACATGTCCATAAAAATGTCAAACAGGAAACAAAGAAGCCAACAGAAAAGCACCACCATCTCCTTCAAACTACAGCTCTCTTACTTTGTCTTGAAAATCCGTCACATTTGCCAACATCGCTCGTTGGTAAGTTGAGGTACGGATGTAGTCCTGCATCATGTTTTGTTGTTGTTGTGATAAATAGCCGTAAAACTGGAACAGACATAGCAAAGTGATTATTTAGGATCACTTAGTCTATCTATTGTTCACTAAGCATGAGAGCAAAAGGAAAGATCAACACCTATGCTACAAAGTGAAAAATAAATATGAAACAAATCAATCAAATAAGGTCTTGCTGATTGGAGCTGATGGATGTAGTTAAAAAGTGGAATGTAACAGTGGCTTTTTCATACAGATCATCCGTTTTGTATTTACCATTATTCTGGTAGGCAAGCTGGCAACTGCTCATTGGGCTCATTCTGGCCACAGCCAACCACAATGGCTGCATGCTAAGGCTGATACTTTCAGCATCTCAAATACACACATCATGAATGAAACTTGCCCACCGTAGTCTGAATAATAATATATCAATGTCCGGAACAACCTAATTTCATCACCGATTTATAAACTGATGCATTCACAAAACAATAATGTGGCATCTGCATTCTTACATAGGAACAAATAAGAAAGACATACCACATCAAGACTCTATACAGACGCAGCAGTGGAATGCATGCTTGTGGTCTTTGTCTTAAATAAGTCATTTGGTATACTCTGTCTGGGTCTACCACTGACAGACGAAAGCACATTATCTCTTCACTGTGGCATTATCTAGAATGCCATACAAAATCATCATGTTGCGAAATAAAAAAAATGACACTCACAGTAAGTCTCATAGGGTCAGAACAGAGCTTTATATTGTCAGTGTGCCTATGAAATTGGAGCAAAAATTGTATTAAATGGCAGTCTTTTGATCATACAGGCACATAAGTAAGTTTTTTGTCTGACCATCGTGATGAATTACTATTGTATTTAATGCCTGTAGTTAGAAGCTGCAGCTATGAAAACCAACCAAATAAACTTTTCCAGTGGACGTGCACTGCACTCCCTGTTTTGATTTGCTGTTGTAAGTTCTATTAGCCATAGGCACTGGCTCCACTCCTAAACTAACAGCATTGTAATTTGCTTCAACACACAAAAACAAAAAACTATCAAAGCTGACTGAAACTAAACTGGCCTTTTCAAACAACAGTACAGTTAAGCATGCATTTCAAAGTTCTTACTTTAATAGTTCTAGTGATGTCTGCTCCGTACACCCTAATGATGTCCTGACTGACGAAACTTAGGCTATCATATCCTCATACCACAAAACATCTGAAGCCCTGAGAGACAGACAATCAATCTCCTTTGGCCAATTCCTAAGAACTTATCACTCTGTGGTTTCACCCAGCAACATTCAGACAAATGTTAACTATTTTAATTTCGTGTTAAACTAAAGATATATATACACACACAATAAACTAAATAAATTCCAAGGATACCGCACACCATTCCAGCAACTTACAGAGCAGCTTGGTGTAGCAATGACTGCAAGAAATATTGAATTGTAACAAAGCTTGCTCTTATGTCTTAGATTAAAGAAATAGAGGGTGTCACCTTTGGTTGTTTTTTTTTTTGAAAACTCAACAAACATACAACGGTACTACACACAAAGCCTTTTTCTGGGATAGCATTCTTCTTAAAACCGAAAAGGCAGGAGTCAAGTTACCACTTTCCGCGGTCACTGAGGAGAAACAATCAGGTTTCCAAATACCGGTATCTGAGTTGAATGTTAGTGAGCTTCCTCCCCATTGGAGATTCTCTCCCCCTTTGGAGACTATAAGCTTGCTGAAGGTTCATTTTGAGAAGCATTTAATATTTACCCATTCACCCACTCAAACACATGCGGTTAGTTAGGCAGAATTATCTACCACTGCAGATATGAATGCTTATCTCCCTCTATTTCTTCAATCTAAGACACAAGAGCAAGCTTTGCTTATAATTCAATATATATATATATATATATATATACCTTTACCTTCATTTTATTTCTTTGTATGTGTATATATGTTTTTGGTCATGTTCTTTTTCTTTTTTTTTTTTCCTTAATACTCACTCACTTCTCAAGGACGCATACTCCTGAATTTTTCAAGCAGACTCAAGCCCCTCGAAAAACAGGGGTGGGGTGGGGGTTAAGAAATTCAAAGGATTCTGAAGAGTTTCAAGGAGACTGTAATAGTTGTAACTGTAATATGACTGAAAACAGATAAATTCAAACTGATTAGAACTCTTCATATTTAGTTAAACATTTCCCTTTGGGGAAAAAAATCTGCAGAGACACAAACACATGGATGATGGGAGATGTAAGAAGGTTCCAAAAATTAAAAATCAGTCCAGAACCCTAATCATTACACACAAAACCCTCCGACTTCTAAATCACTCCAAAGCTATGATGGAACCAACACAGCTAAAACTAATATGGGAAGGCAGTGCATACCTGAAAATACTGAACAGCTGATGACTCATCTGTTCTGCTGGAAAAGACAGATTTTGTCTCATTTCGAAGTTCTTGCAATGTTCCCTGGAAAGACTTCAGCGCTGAAAAACAGGATATAAATTTCAAATTAGCAACAAATATTTGGGGGGGGGGGGGGGATAGTGATGCTGGTGATGTATGTGTGTGTGTGTGTGTGTGTGTGTGTGTGTGTGTGTGTGTATTTTTTTTAAACTTGGAAGTGAATATCACACTGTCTGACAAAGTTTGACCTATAAAAGCATGTACAATTTTGCTGTAACTGTATTTCAAGAACTTTCACTGATAATTTATCTGAGAAATGAAAAACAAAAAACACACCGTATCTTCAAGTGCTGAATGTTTCCATTAATTTCATCAGGGTGGAGAATTTCACCGAGTGCACATGATCTTGTATTGCACCTTTTCTTCTGCTTGCACAGTTTATCAAAGACAGTGGAGGCAATCAGTGCTCAAGCTCAAAGTTTTAATAACTTTTCTGACATTACAAACAAACATCTCCCCTACATTCTCTGTTAAATCCCATCTTTCAGCATGTTTTATCTTCCTTTTTTCCCCATGAATTTCCCCACACTAAATTATGTCTGAACTCATCATTGCCATTTTGTTTTTCAAACTAACTCAACTGTGATACTATCAGAAGTGAACTGTGTGCAGACCAAGTGATAAGTGTATGAAAGCTTGTCTGTTCATATATATATATATATATATCTTGCTGCATTTTTTTTTCTTCTTCTGCAGAACCAAACGAAGAAAGCAAGGAAGTACAATTTTGGTTCTGCAGAAACCTGCTTGTTCAAGAAAGAGTCCCACCTCTGATTGTGAAAAAGGTAAGGTTTGTTTCATTGCTTCCGATGCACAGTTATGTTGGCAAGCATCAACCAACATCTCATTTCCAGTGAGGCTGAGAAAGCACAAGACCATCGATACTCAAATGATGGCTGATGAATTCTGTTCAGCCTCTCAGAGAAAAGTACCTATTCTTTACATGTCAATATGATCACAACCACAAACTAATGTACTAACATTAACAGAATGTTGTCAAGAAATCAGTTTATAATGTCTTTATGAAATCAGATTGGCAATGTAAAAGTAAAGCAGGCCACTTTCAAAAATAGCAATAGTTTTGCCATAACTTCAGTATGTGCCCCTGCAGCCTCTAATACATTCACACCATTTCTGATTTTTGAGTCATTTCATATTCAGATCTGATACTCCTCATTTCTATATAGTTTTCACTCCCGCTACCTTGGATAATATGCACAAACAACACACACACACACCACATGATTCTTCCCTTTAAAACAATTATCAAATGGTAAAATATATAAAAACAGATATAAAAATCCCCAAAAGTAAATTATTATCATTTAAGCTTTAATGTTTAAGGTTCCTTTCTTTCCTTTTAGAGAACTGATAATATGAAATCTTTGAAAACCCTCTTCCTTATCTTCACATAAAAACGCTGTAATTAATTCTGTACTCAACAGAGCACATAAATATTACAAGTGTAGTATCACTCAGGATGTACTATCCTATCACAATTACCATGTTTACATCGAAGGCTACAGCCACACTACCAACCTTGAGCTGCGTTACTATCAAAAGGACGACACAAGTGACACCTTGAGAGAAAGCCCCACCAGTGGTGCCAACAGCTTGTGATGTTTACGTTACCTGTATTCATCATTACTCATCACAAGCACTACCCACAAAGCTTTTAATCACAAACTGATGTCATCCTTTTCATTATGCAGCTCTCATTACTAGCGATCATCACGTCTGATGCAGCCATCCACCAATCATCGTTGAAAGCTTACACATCACTAGTCCAAAATGCAGAACTTGAAGTGCTTCTTGTTGTGTTACTGAAGCCAACTTAGTTTTGATCAACTGACGGCTCAGGATCAGGCTGGAAAACGACCGATTTGAAAAATCTCTTTAAAAAGTTGGGGTCCAGGGGCTGCTTTGGCCAAGGTGGAGTCCAGGAGAATACCCTGAGGGTGGGGAATGGGTCTGGAGTGGTGGGAGGGGCAAGCACCCCAAATGAAATGGAATCGAAACAGTTTTGAAGAAAAGCAGTTTTGAGGAATGTTTCATGGTCTCTCATGATTGGCAAATTACTATGCAGGAAGCAAAGAAACCTAAAGGAAATAATGGTGCACACACACACACACACACACACACACACACACACACACACACACAATACACACAGATACAATAGTACACACAAACCACAGGCAGCGCATACTTACATTTAATGAATTTCTAGAACATGAAAAAAAACAAAAAAAAACCAATACAAGACAAACGAAAACGAAAAAGAAAACAAAAAATTTTATCACTGGTGATTGTCTCAGCTGTTAAGCACATAACCTGGTAATGACAGAACAACATCCTTTATTGTGGACACAATCATGATCACACTGTGCATATCACTTCTTCAAGCCCATCACTGGAGTATGTATAACATATTACTTACCTGGGTTGCCACACAATCAAAACATTTTTCAAGGATCCATCCATATTCTTTTATTTCGGAGGGGGAAAAAGGGTTAGTAGTGATAGTAAAATATCAATCATCCAATCAAGAAATCCAGTCCGACATCACTTATCAGGACTGTCACACTGTCAGAATATCAAAATTTATGGATGTTCTTTAAGAAAGAAAAAACAAAGACAGAGAGGATGGAGCGCACAGGTAAAACATTAATCGATCAAGAAATCCAGTCTGTTCTGGTTGCAGCTTAGTGCTTTTGAAGCATCAAAATGCTTCTCACAGTACACATGTTCAAAGAGCACTCTTAAAATCACAACAGGCCAAGTTCAGCTCTATCTAACAATGGAAACAAACAACAATCCGCCATTCTCAGCTTGTTCACTTTCCAAGTCGAAAACTGCTGTTCAAAAAAAAAAAAGGTCAAAAACTGACAATCATTTTTGTACTCTCTTCAGTCCGCTCATATCTCCAACAGTTAGCAACTGTGCCTTCCACAAATGCCTCGCCTTGATTCATGACACACAAAGATATCCCATTTTACCCAAAAAGCCGAAGCCTATGCATGATGCACAACCAGAAAAAAGATGGCTGAACAGTGTTCACCTACATATAAGCCTACCACTGAACAGTATGATAAATGCATGCAAATGTGCCACAATACACTATAAGAACTGCAGGCGGCCCTGTGTTGTATGCAGAATCATGGAAACTTGGATTGAAAACCCTGGATATGGTGCGAGATTCACTATGATTAAGTGTTTAATTTTTTCAGCGGACTTCGGATGGTCGGTTTTCCAGCCCTTTGAAAATCTGATGATTTTCTCGGAAATCCTCGGATCCAAAGAGAGTACTCCAGCCTGAGAGAGAACAAGATTTACTATGATCAACTTAATCCAATTCCATTGTCAAACACACCCTAAACTATCCTGTTGTTTTGTTGTTTTTGGGTTGTTTTTTTTTTTTACCTCAAATCCCCCACTTACATACAATCACGATCTGCGATGCAAGAGTAAAAACCATTGAACAGGATTAAATTTTACAAATAAGATTAATATCCAATCAAGAAACAGACATATTTCACGGAACAAATTCGAAAAAAACAAACAAAAAACCTATTCCAGTTATCGACCATTCACTGAAATTATTTGAAATCAATTCACTTAAATTCTGAATACCATCAATCATGACGACAGCTGATATACACTGATAAACTGAACAAAATGTTAACACACAAGGGATGGCCACTTATCCATGATTTTTGGAATGAGGCAAATTCATTTCATCATAATAATTATGTTTCAAACTATCTATGCTACCCATCCACACTTTACAGATCAACTTATCAAGATTAACATGTGAACTGCACACCCAGATGCACTGTGCAAACACAGCAGCAGGTCAAAAACCAACTTCAGTTTTCAGCCATTCAATTTCTGACATTGTCGTCAACAACTTACAATGGATGCTTGGAAACTTGAAGAGAAAGGTGTCTGTCTCATTGGTGATGATCAAGCTCTGTTTACCGCATCTGGCGAACTCAACTGCCGAACTCACCTCCAGACTCTCTTCTTTCTCCTCTCCTGTACAGAAAATTCAAATGGTTGAACTAGTTCAAACATCATTTAATGATTCAATTCAATAATGCCAATTCAACAAAAACCAATTAACTGAAAACAACTGGCTAAAATCACCACATGCTCAAAAAATAAAACATTACACAGAGTGTAGATAATTTTGCATTCTAATTGCCAAAATGAAACATTTGTCAAATCTACTGCACTTGCTGCATGCACCTTTGCAAAAACATGACCAGAGCAATTCGTACAAAACAAAACAAAAAATCTTCAAAGAGTATCCAAAAGATCTGAGTTCTGTAACCGACACCCCTGAAGTCAACCTGTTTATCATCTCTATCATAAGAAAACAGAACTTCTGTAAGTGTAAATCTTACTGTTATGTCCAATACTATTCAGACATCCATTGCAAAAAAGGCAACGCCTTGAGATGCCCTTCCATCCAGAAGGCGCAGGCTTGAATCCCAGCAGTGCTTGAGGAAAAGAATCTCTGACAGCAGAACAGCATCTTGGGAGTCATGTCCTGGATGCAGCCTGGCCCCCTTACACTGTTACAGCGTATGGAGTTTCAGGGCTGAAACACTTGTCAGTCAGAGTTTCTTCCCTGAAGACCTGCTGTTGTTCAAGTCTCCCTACAGTTTCTTCCTACTCACATATTGCTAGACCTCTCACTCATAGGAATAGTAGTACCATGCAGAACACTTGAGACAAACAGGACAACTTTGGGGCAGACCAGTTTTACCAAGTGCTGTGGGGGCTGATTCCCTGCCTAACTTTTCAACTTGCCACTGGTACTAAACACTACATACACTAACACCCAGGATTCACCACAATGAGGAGAGAATGATGAATCCACTGAAGCCAACCCATCACAATGGGAAATTCCACAATGGGCAATGAGTAATAGACAAGTGGAATTCCCACATGCTGTAAAAGGAAACTCTCCTCTGATCACAGCAAAAGAATCAACAGAATGAACAAGGGTTGCAAGAAGACTATGCTAAATGAACAGCAGTGTAGAGCACTGAGCCAGCACTTAAGATATCAGAAAACCATAGGACCCAAACCACAGTACTAAAAAAACATCCATCATCATTCAGAAGAGAAGTCGTATTAAAAAGCTCTAAACGCAAAACACCTGAAGCTGGGCTTGTCATCTGCAAAACTGGAAAGAGGTATACAAGAAATTAGATGAAAG
Source organism: Conus betulinus (assembly GCA_016801955.1). Taxonomy (NCBI): domain Eukaryota; kingdom Metazoa; phylum Mollusca; class Gastropoda; order Neogastropoda; family Conidae; genus Conus; species Conus betulinus. The sequence continues at coordinate 294,885 of JADBJO010000327.1, read as the reverse complement.
AATAGTCCACAAACTGGACCCCTGATAGTGAGAGGACTCAGGAGCACAAGCTCACCATATTTGGAGATACTGTATACCAAGGCTAGAAATTCTCGAATACAGTTTAGCTGTCTTATGGACAAGTACATATGAAGTCTACTTGTCCCTGAAAATTTCTATTTACCCCCCAAAAAGACATTCAATAAAAAGAAAGTACATAGTCAAACAAAACATCAGCAACTGCAATTCATCTATGGTATGCTTTCAACATGTGATGAACTTGTGAATGATTTAGTGAGAAGAATAATGCATTTATGAGACATACACAAGAGTTCTTTTTCTACAATAAAAGATGTTGACCATCGTGCATAAACCTGAAAGAAAAACTATGTTTGATACAAAACTGTCATATTTACCATTCATACATTTGTGAACTGAATCAGCATTATACAAGCTTTCCTTCTCCCCCCCCCCCCCCCCCCCCCCCCCCCCTCCAGCTGCTCTCTCTCTCTCTCTCTCTCTGCCCCCCTTTCTTTTCACCACACACACACATTCCAAAATAAACCTTTTACATAATTGAGGGAGATCTACTGACCCCTAAGTACCTCACTAACCAAGTACAATATCTGCATACTGCTGAATTTTTTTTTTCAATAGTATTGCTTGCCTTGTTTCAGGTAAACAGCGCTCTGCTGCAGGTCCATTCTAACAAAATTCTGGAGGGAGGGAGGGCTAGAGAGAAGGGGAACAGGAGGCAGCGGGTTGGCTGGAGGCATAAAAATCAAAAGGGGAGGAAATATGACTGGTATACACTGAAACTGACTGCCTAGTCCGTCACCTTTTCAGTTTCAGTTTCACTGAAAAAAATTGGCTGCCAGAAGGCCAAGTAAGGAGAGCATTTCAACCTGTTCACCAGGTTTTGTCATCCAAGACAACTGGGACATGTTAATTTCTAGTGAAAGCAGATAGTCATGTGAAATGTATATTTCTTTTTTTTTTTTTTTTTTCCCAGTCAACTATTCATGAAACAAGTTCTATAATAAACCTTATGTATAAGTTATAACACATTGGGGTGATAAGCTTTAAGCATACCATCTCCTGATTATCATAAATCAGGCGTGAAAACTTAGAGTTAAGTTGTGATCTGTTATATAAACAGTACAGAGAATCTGATATAAACTCAACTGAGAATCTTTTAATAAACCAAGATCTATTGAACAAAAATTTGTTATTTTGCCTACTAAATTAACCAACTGTGCTTTGTCACACAATAAAGAACCAGGAATCACAAACTGCTGCTCCTTTTCAGTGGTTTTTCAGCTCGCACAGGCAAGGCAAAAGCACAATGAATGCTCTTATATTCATAATTAGTTAGAATAATACTTTAACACTTTTTTTCTTTCTTTCTTTTTTTTTTCACTTTTTTTCTTGTATTTCTGATTAGTCAGAATAATAAGTTTAACACCTTTTCTTTCTACCTTTCTTTTTTGTGAGCATATATTACAGACATGTTTACCCATTCAATTTTGGTGAATTTTGTTCTCTTGATTTGGCAAAACACGACGACAAACTGAAAAAATACTTATCTAAAATAAAATAAAATAAAATTTCCAGAAAAAAAAAATCTACAGACACGATTCTTGAATGGTAATTGCACATGCAGATACTGACCTAAGGAAGGTAAATCAAACCAAACTGCAACATTTCTTGCTGACACGCACTTGCGAAATGATGTCAGGCCATGTCAAATTTTTGACAACATGCCCAGAAACATTTTTAAAAACAGGATTGGCAAGAGAGCACGAGTCTGTGCCAAAGTACACTGATAAATCAGGTTTGAAAGTAATTTGTGTCAAAACAAACCTATTTCATCATTGTTGATGTAACTTGTAAGATTAGACAGTTAGTTACCACCCACAAGAAGTCCAACGAAACTTGCTCTAACACTAGCATCAATCACAGACATCTTCACTAAGCTCAATGAACAGTATGGAGACTACTGGCTAAAGCAGCATTTGCACATTCTCTCAGCAAAATGGAAGAATAATCAGTTTGGAAAAGAAAGCCTGGATCATAATCAGGATGCAGTTTAATTAACAAAATGTTTGCAGAAAAACAAAAAACACAAATCCACCCCAAAACTGCCATGTCATGATTTCAGGCTCTCCAACCAATCGGGTGGTCGAATTCCAGTTTCCACTAATTCCAGCCTTTCTGGATGTGTGGTGTCATCCATGCTTTATTCTTTACTCACTTATCAACCCCTTTTCTTACTCTAGTTTTCTTTCAATTAGGTAAGTTTTCTTTGTATGTATTTTTTCTTCTTTCATTTTATTCATTTACTTAGTTGTGTGAGGTGACTGCAGCACAGAAACTGAAACAAACTTAAAAGAAAAATTACTATTTTGCCAAATGAAGAGACAAAGAAATTTCATGACAAAACACAACACGTTTCAACCTTTTTGCTCTTCTTCAGGCAAGATAAACAATACTCAATGAAAATGACATGCATTTTGTTCCCAATCTAAGAGAGAAATGATTGTTCATTCTTCATTTTCACGGTCTTGAGTATTGTTCGTTTTGCCTGAAGAAGCCCAAAGTGGTAGAATGCATTGTTTGGTCTCGTAATTATTTGTCTTTTTTCATTCAGTGGAAAAGTAATTTTTCCTTAACTTTATTATTAACCTATACTACCTCCCCTCAACTTCAGTTCTATTCTGTAATTTCATTCGTTCACCCAAGACCAAATTATGCATCCTGATCAGAGACAGGTGACTTCTGAACAAGACCTGACCTATTCATTTTGTGATTTTTTCCTCGGTTCGGTGGGCAGTAATTCTGTTTTTGTTTTTGCCCCCACAGAGTAGTGAGAAGGCTAAAAAAAATAAATGCAACTATCCATCCTGCAAGAATGAGCCTGCAGACAAAAAAATGACATGCTTTCTGTACAAAAATAATACATGTGATGAAGGCATGGGCATGAGAAACGAGGCATGAAAAGACAGGTTATTCCACCTTACTATGCAGGGTCTACATTACATTCTAAAATGTTTCCAACCATTCACACATTCTGAGACTGAATTAAAAAAATCATGAAATCAATTTGTTGCTCTCAGTTTCCAACCTCTTTCTCTCCTCCTTCATCACACACACATTCCGATAAATTCATTTCATATTAGATCAGCATAATGGAGACCTATAATTTTTGCACTGACCAAGCACACTGTTCCGCGTTCTGTTTATCTGTTAGTTTCTTGCAAGTAGAACCTTTCCTTTATCTATTAAATAACACTCAGCAACAGTTCGGCTGTCAGTAAAATCAGGAGGGGATGAGAAGGGGAGATAAAGTGTGAGTGAAAAGTGAAAGACGGCAGAATGATTGGTTAACTCTGAACTTTTCTTTAACTGAATACCCTGTCGTTGAATACTCTGTCATCCTTTCACCTACAATTTAAAAAAAAAAAAAAAAAAAAAAAGTGGATGCCCATCCAAGAAGTGGACAGAGCATTTCCACTTATCTGCTGGAAGGTTGATGAATAAGGGTCACAGCAGACCATACTTTGTCATGAATTGAAGATTGATCTGTGAAAGAGTAAGCTGTCCTGGACAATTGGACTTTGAGCCCTGAAACTAATGAAAGTAATGAAGTAAATGCATGGACCGCGTCACTTTTACTGAGTACTGCCAACTGAAATTAACCTGCTGAGTGCCAGCGACCAATATTTCGGTCGATAAAATACTTCTGCTTCAGTGCCAAGGACTGAAATTTCGGTCGGTGATCTTTTGCTATGTTTAGCTGGAAAACCTTCCCATTTCACTGACTTATTTGGTGTATGACGAAGGTTTAGGATCCTGTCCAGTGGCCAATTAAATTGTATTTCATGACATGTACACATACTATGTGCCCAATCCACTGAAAGTGAAGACCCCACAGGCTCTGAGTAGTTTTCAGTCAACAGTAGCAGATAACACAACACCCGGACTTAGCAGCTACAATCAACTCGAAAAAACTTTTTTTGCTCTCGAAACAGCGAATATTATTCTACAAGAGAGCGATTCAAATCTTGAGTCAGTCGATTTGCTCGACACATGGGAAACCGGAAAAAAGACGACGATATGTGCATGCGTCGTTAATGGGTCAAGTTGACCCAGCTGACACAAGCGTCCATACGCAGAGTGAGTCAGCCAGCGTGTGTGATTCTTGGCAGCTTGAAACTGACACACACGAAGAAGATGATTTGCTTTCAGTCTGTGCGGGCCAAAGAGAAGACCGACTGAAGTGAGAGGGAGGGGTTCACGGCAGAGGGAGAGGCGGTGTGTCAAGGGGGCTTGGCAGACAATCAGCAGCTGCAACTCAAACTAGGACAGCTAGGTTTCAAGCAAATTTTTCACTACCAAATTTTTAAAGCCCAGCAACACTGCCATTTATTGAAACCCGGGGATAAAAGCTCCAACTGGCGAAAACTTCCAACTGCACGTTTCTATTTTACAAATATTTTTCTAATTAATTTTATCCTTTTTCCCACATTTGTTTACATAACAATATGGTGCTCATACCTAGATCAAGATTTCTGTTTGATTTTGATGTCAACACACAGAGGAATAACACAGATTCCAAAAATGTACAGTTTTACGGAGTTTTCTTAGCTTGAGGAGCTATGAATTTTTGTTTATTTTATGCAAAAATGCCCAAAAATCCTTGGCAAGGGGAGTGCACTCATTTACACAGACAATGGCGTTCAAGGGGTTAAAAACAAAAAAAAATCAAAACAAACTTGTAAACATTGTTGTTAGGCAGGTACTCAAGGTCTGACCAGCGCATTGGGCTATGCGTAGCTCAAACATCTGCGGAGTCGTAGCCATGAGACCCTCTTCTTCAATTCTCTCATCTTAGTTGTTAATTCATTTATCCATCAACTTAAAATCAAGTGTACTGTGGTCTCAGAACTTAGCGGATGTGGTGTAGCATATATGAGCTCAACTCCTAGTCTTAGTCCGCATGCAGTGGCACCTCCTTAACAAAACTGAAACTGCCAACTACTTTCCTGCAAACTAACCCATTGTGACTTGTTAAAATGGCAAGACAAAGAAATGAACAAACAGTAGAAGTCCTTTTTTTTTGGTCTCAAGAGTCAAGAGTAGTACAGACTTGATACTGAATGATGTCTAACCATAAAAATCGTACAGATTTACTGAAAATGAGAAAATGTCCACCCAATTATCAAAACAACTGATTTCCATCATACTCCTGAATCAAATAAGAATTTTATTATTGTGTTTGTTTCCAGTTTTAAATGTAATCACACTGGGAGCAAGAGTTACTCTACTTGTTCGTTATAAAATTTCAGCATCATAACTGTGATAGAGTCTGAATTATAAATCCGACAAGGAGGAGAGTTGATCAAAACCCTATACTGGACGACTGGATACTTGTAAGCGAATATAATCTCATTTCGGACATTGTACACCTTGACCCAGTGGATAAAAGTGACCATGACGTTTTGGCATTTCAGCTTCACATTTCTAATAAATAAGTAAAAAAAAAACAGGTTTAGTATATTTACAAACTTAGCAAGGGTGATTATCATAAGCTTAGAAACATTATTAAAGATCATGATTGGTCTGTGACATCAGAAATGAATAGCAAAGAGAGTTGGAACTACATACACAGAGATTACTGCATAATGGTATGGAGAAATGTATCCCTAAAGTTAAAGTTAGGGATGCTAAAAAAGTACAACTTGTATGGATGAATAAGACTATTAAGAGTGAGACAGCGTTCAGATGTATCAAAAAGAAATATAAATTATTCAAAAGATACCTTACCACTAAATCAGGTAATGCTTATCTGAAATACATAAAGGAAAGAAACAGATGTAAAAGTTGTTAAAATGAATAAGAAGAGATTATGACAAGCAGATCGCCAAAGAAGGTAAAATAAATCAAAAAAAAGTTTTGGAGGTACGTACAACAGCAAATGAAAATGAGTATAGGTGCAAGTGCATTAAAGAGACCTGATGGTACATTTGTGGTGGTCAACATGGATAAGGTTAAAATGTTAAATACATTTTTTTCAAGTGTATTTTACTATTTACCCAAGAAAATTTATGCGACATTCCGGACTTGAGGAGGCTGTTATTCAAATGGGGTAATGTTAACAGAAATTCGAGGAACTCCCAAAGCTGTGGAGAGTAAATTAAAACAGCTAAACCCAAATAAGGCGCAGGGTCCTGATTTACTGCCACCAAGGGTACTTAAAGAGCTGTGTGAGGAACTGTCTGTCCCACTGTGTTCATTTTTTTTAATAAGACACTTGAAACTGGTGCACTGCCTGAAGACTGGAAAACGGCAGAGGTGACAGCAATTTTGAAGAAAGGTACAAAATGTGAACCGAGCAACTACAGACCTGTAAGTCTTACTTGTATCTTATGCAAGGTTTTAGAAGTACTACTGTCAGAGACTCAATGGTCTCCTATTTTACAGATATTATCTGAGATAATTTATGTTCTAAATGTCAGCATGGTTTTCGAAAAAAAACGATCATGTGTCATGCAGCTGTTGGAGGTTATGGAGGATATAACAACAATGCTAGATGGCAGACAAGGAATTGATATCATATACATGGATTTTAGAAAAAACTTCTGATACGTTCCACATAAGAGACTCCTTATAAAGCTAGCAGCATACAGTATTGATGGCACCTTATTGCAGCGTCCAAGCCAATGACAATCGATGTTATATACGTTGTCATGGAGACTGGTCTGAAATGAGCATGTGAATTGTGGACTAACAATTTTACCAGAGATCTGCCATTAGTCAAGTAAACGGCGCTCTGTGGGCTCAAACACACGGGCTGTGTTTCCCACCTATTTGTGTGTGCTATTGCATTAGTTAAACAGACACACAGATAGTACACTTATTAAAATGGATCAAGCACTTTCTGAGTGATAGAGCTGCGAGTCAGAGTAGGGGCAGCCAAATCAAAGAAATGTTATGTGCTTAGTGGTATCCCTCAAGGTAGTATATTGGGACCGGTTTCTTTTCACAATTTTTAACTGATCTACCAGATAACCTTGTCAGTCCATGTAAAATATTCGCAGATGATACTAAGATTACAATTGTGCATCAGAGAGTACTTGTATTCAAAATGATATAGATCTACAAACTGCAAGAGTGGTCTGAGTCGTGGAATCTGCATTTCAACATGACCAAATGTGTGTGTATTGCATGTCAGGAACAATAATCAGAATAATCAATATGTATAAAATGATACAGAATGATGTTTATCACCAAGTAGAGGTTATCACTGAAGAAAAAGACTTGGGTGTTACCTTCGATAGCAGGTTGTCATTTGACCCCCACTTACAGACAGTAGTAAATAAAGCTAACCAGATGTTACTGTATCAAAAAAAGAAGTTTTACTTATTTAGATAAAGATACTTTTTTGAAATTTTACAAAGCTTTTGTCAGGCCACATTTGGAGTATGCTAATGCGATTTAGAGCCCTTTTTTAAAGCGTCAATCAATAATGTTAGAAAAGGTTCAGAGACCGGCTACCAAATGCTATTTATATAAAGCATTACAAAAACTTAAAATGAAAGATTGAAATGTCTGAATCTGCACTCGCCCGAGGGGAAGAAGGATCAGAGGTGACCTAATTCAAGTTTACAAGATCTTTAGTTTTAATGGCCATGAAGTATGATGATATTGACATTGAAACTTTCTTTTCTGTTGCACAAACTTCGAGTACTAGAAAGTCTGATGGAAAGATTTTTATAAAACACTGTAACACTAATCAACGTAAATTTTCATTTTCATACAGAGTTGCTAACCACTGGAACAAATTACCTACTACCATTAAATTTGCACCTGATGTTAATACTTTCAACAATTTGCTAGATAATGATTCAAAATTTAGACAAATTAGAGAACTGTTTTTTATGATTACGATGGATTGCAATGAAGAATTAATTGTTGCATGCCAACTGACCAAAAAAAGTGAAGAAATTTTGCGGGGACACATGACTGACCGCAGGTCTAGGCTAATAAAGCCAGTCCCTACTACTACTACTATTATAATACTACAACTACTAGCTTGCACATAACTTTGGTATTTCTTGAACATTTTGTCCATGGATACTGTTTCAGTGTTTTGAAAGCAACACTAAAAAAAAACAAAAAAAAACCCAAGAGTCCAAAGATTTGAGAAAAAAGTTTTGGTCCCTTGGAGTTGGTTAAAATTAAAAAGCAACTGCATGTCAAAATCAGATAGCTCAACTCTCTACTGATAATCTTTTGGTTATCTGTGTCACTTAGTGACTTACACTGAACCACTTCGGATTCTTGAACGTTTCGTCTTTCCTTCTCATTTCAAGCATACTGTTTCAGTGTTTTGAAAGCAACACTAAAAAAAAAAAAAAAAAAAAAAAAAAAAAAAAAAAAAAAAAAAAAAAAAAACCTGAAGTCCGAAGACATGAGAAAAAGTTTTGGTCCCTTGGAGTTGGATAAAATTAAAAAGCAAACTGCATGTCGAAATCACCTCAACTCTCTACTGCTGATCTTTTGGTTAACTGTGTCACTTACACTGAACCACTTCAGACCTGGCTTTGACGGTATCGCCCACCCGACAATGGTAATTGTTTTTTTTCTACCAAAAGATCATTTTTAGTTCTGGAGACTGAATCATGGATGATGATCGAGATCGATCCCGACGACTCCGTTGTGTCGAGTGCGACAGTCATCAGCGAACACACTTTCAAGATTATACAGACGTGGTATACAAAAAATAACATACATACCCGATATATATATCTACTACCACGGCTGCGTCTTTGACAGAGAGCTGAAGTTGTCGTGGTGTGTCTATTTCTGCTTTCTGAAATTGTCCATTGTCTGCGAACGAAGAAAGGAGCACGTTGTCGAACACAGACGCCATCTTTATTTTTTGTGTTGGTAATGCGGCGGGAATGACTGTCCAAATTTCTCGCTACCAATCAACTGTTCAATTTATGCATCACCACTCTGAAAGCAACAAGAAATGCACAGTTATTTGAACACAAAAGTGCAAAAACAAAGCATCTGTGGAGAACCAGAGGAAGACTCAAGGCATCGCCATTGATAGCTTATGTTGTTGAATACCGAATGTGAATCACACGCACTGGCGCGGACTTTATGGGAACGGAAAATTGTCGTTACAATGTCAAAAAAAAATAATATAATTTTTTTTTAAACCGAATTTCCGACTTCAACATCGAACTTAGAAACTGGTAATATTCACCTTAAAAAAATTCTAAGCCTTAATCCAACACCATCGGATCAAATTGTTTAAAAAATAAAAATTGTATATACAACAAAGACAGGGATCAAATCGGCTAAAACTGCTATCGAAACGAAACGAAACGCACTTTAACCTTTTCTTTCTTTCATTTCAAGTTCTCACTGCAAGTGCAATCACTGAAAATTTTTCAATTGACTATAATAAAGCTTCCCTTTCAATGATACATGAGACACACTTCATAATCAGATATGACTGGAGATCGTCTCCGCCGCAGAATCAATCTCTCTCTCTCTCTCTCTCTCTCTCTCTCTCTCTCTCTCTGTGTGTGTGCAACAGCAGCATTATCTCCAATCTCGCTTTATGAACAAGAATGTTGAATACGAATGTATGCTTGTATACTTGAACATTATTGCTTCATAATTATCCCATTGTTCACTCCTCAGACTATGGAAATGATATTACTGGTGACTGAAGCTTCATATATCCTCTTTCAACGTAGGAATGTTATTATACAACGTATTGTCTCTGTGTGTATTTCGAGTTTGTGAGTTTGTGTGGAGATGTGCCAGTAAGGAAACAGTTTGTGTAGAGATGTGGCAGTAGGGAAATAGTGAGTTTGTGTAGAGATGTGGCAGTAAGGAAATAGCAAGTTTGTGTAGAGATGTGCCAGTAAGGAAATAGCGAGTTTGTGTAGAGATGTGGCAGTAAGGAAATAGCGAGTTTGTGTAGAGATGTGGCGGTAAAGAAATAGCGAGTTTGTGTAGAGATGTGGCAGTAAAGAGATATAGTGAGTTTGTGTAGAGATGTGCCAGTAAGGAAATAGTTTTGTGTAGAGATGTGGCAGTAGGGAAATAGTGAGTTTGTGTAGAGACGTGCCAGTAAGGAAATAGTGAGTTCGTGAAGAGATGTGCTAGTAAGGAAATTGTGAGTTTGGGTAGAGACTCCTGCAGACGTTAAGCACAGAGGAAACATCGAAAATTCATGAAACACTCTATAATCTACGACAAAATGCAGACTATGAAGAATTGAAACTATTCTGCAAATCCAAAAGCTGAGTGCAAACTTCCTTATGCAGTTGCAAGAGAATGAAAAAGAAAGTGCAAGTTCTTTTGAAAGAAGCTGGCAAGAACAACGCTTAGCAAAGGAGTAGGCTACCCCGTCTAAACGTGAAACACGTTGCTTCAGGCATCGAAACATACCTTGGAGTGAAACTTATCCATCTGGTGAAGACAAACATTGAAGACTTTACCAAAAGTGTCATAAATCTTTCAGACAATTTCTTTATCTGAAGTACAACTGAAAGTTTTATCTTTACGACCTAAAATTCTGTCCACCCCTCGTTCACTGGACAAACAGCAACTGGACTTGGATGTTGAAGAGGGACGCAGACGAGTGCGACCAAAAGAATACTTTTATGACGACGGTTCAGACGCTTAGGATACTGAGGCCCCTACATTCTACACACCAACAGGATGGTGCACGCCCTCAGCACGTTTGTGATCGCTCCCCAGACAGCTTGTGACAGATACTACTGAGTTGTGTCCACTCGTTCACAAACTAAGAGCCCCAGGTGACAACCTGAAAGGTGGAGAAAGACCAGCCCTGAAAAAGCTCAAAGAAATGGTACACAGCCGAAAAATACGTATCACAGAGGCAGGGAGAGAGAGGCAAAGTTGTCGTACAAAATGTAAGGACTATATGATGAGGCTTACAGGTAACCGTAACAATCAAAATCACTACACCGAACAGTCCGAAGATCCAAACTCGTGAAATCGCCAAAAAAAAAAAATCCAGCCAAATCTTGAAAGAAATGTACAAAAAGGATACATTAGTAAAACGACGTTGAAATGGGCTGAGACGGAACCTTCTCAGGTTACATGTCACCGTTTCTATACTATGCCATAGATACACAAACATCCAGTCAGCCCTCCAGAAAGACGTATCGTCTAAGGAATAAATGGACCAACAGAAAAGATCTCAATGCTGGTAGATAGCTGGCAACAACCTTTTGTCGCCATCCTTCCTAACTATATTCAGGGATTCCACACACATGGTCCGCACTATTCAGCAGTTGAATCTAGCACAGGACACGAGATTAGGGACGATCGATGTTGTTGGCCTGTACACCAACTTTCCCAAATACGATCTCAGCACAGCACTGCTCTGCTTCCTGGATAACCACAGCACACGGATACACCACCAGCCACAGAAGTTGTGTGAATGCCAGACCACGCGTGGAAAATAACGTATCTTTGGCACAGCGATGGGCACCCCACTTGCCACTGCAGTTGCTAATGTACTCGTGGCGTGGCTGGAACAACAAATACTAACCTCTAGAACTGTTCCTATCCCTGTTCATATAAGGAAAAGTTTCATAGATGACATATTTGTCCTGTGGGTGAAATCAGAACATGAACTGGGACAGTTTATGAATCATACTAACTCATTTCACCAAAATCATGAAGTTCACGTTTTAATTATCGCCATGCAGTATCCCATTCCTGAATATACCCATTTCCCTGAAAGATGGATTCCTTCAAACATATCTCTACATAAAGCCCACTGATGCACATTGTTATCTCAAAATGGATAAAGAAAAAAATACCTGCTAAATATTGTGGAAAACACATTAATGACACAGGGTGATCAATGGATTTTGGCTTAGAACTGAGTCAAATTTGCAACATTCATCAGATATCAGTTAAACTAAATCTGAACTGGGAATTATCAACATATTTTGTGTGATATAGTGGAGTCAAATCTCTGAGACATTCATCAGATACTTTTGAAAACTATATTTGATTTTATTTTTAAGTTTGATTCATTTTAAAATACTTGAGGAATATCATTCCATGGCCAACCTCCGGTATACGCCAGACTAGATTCGTATGATATAATCATTGTAAAGGGAAGGTTTCTTTGATATGAATGTCGATAGTCGTTAACAGTGAACATGTTTGTTAGAGAAAATGGAGCATTTCCATGGAATATCTTATGCATGATGAGTCATTTATGTATCGAAATTTGGCTTTAAGTGTGAGGATGCCTGTTTGCTCGCAGTCCGAATCTACCTGTGAGGATGGTCCACCTATCGCTGCTTTGACAGCTCTTTTGTGAATGCTAATCAGCGGTTTACATAAATTATACTAGCTGCTGAGATATGAACATTGCAGTAGAATGAACTTTGGTCTAGAACTTATTTGGAAACAATGAAAACACAAAAACTGATGAGATGTAGTTCTTGAACACATTATTTTATGGGTAAACATTATATATATCCAGACGTAGAAGAAACAAAACACAACCTACTTTTAAACAGTTCTTGAGAGAACAGAATGACATCTATAGGGTTGAAATATACATGCATTATTAGAAATGAAGTACATGGAATTTAACAGAAAAATGGTACCCCTATTAAAAATTTGGTGATGTGTTTTATGGAATGAGTTCGTGAAGGAGGGGGCGAAAATAGCGATAATAAGTCATCGATAGTAATAGCTACACTAATAAAATTTAAGAAAATCTGTCCATGAATATGTGAAAATTCTACCTAACCACTGTACCGTACATAGACAGACATATTGGATGTATATTTCCTCGTGTGCCCTGTGGATGTGAAAAGATCATACGTGTGTCACTTTTTCATATTCTTTCTTTCTTCCTAGATTATTGAATGAAATTGTTTGAAAGTTTGTTTTTGTTTGTTTGTTTGTTTGTTTTATACTGTTTATCTCTGTCCTCCTCCCCTCCCCCTTCCCGATTGAGTATCCTCATTTGTATGCTGTTCTGTTGATGCTTCGATCTGTCATCAATTTTGGGAAATCAATGAGAAATGGAAAAAAAAAAAAATATTGCAAGCTGAGCCCCGAAGTATTGAGACATAGTCAATGACAGGCTGCATATAAGAGTGAAAAAATAATTTTCTTGCATGCAAATTGAAAACGTTCTTAATCTTCTTGTTGTTGCTGTTGTTGTTGTAATATAGTTTTCTTGCTGCTGCATTTCTGGATAAAAGCTGTAGGTGTTTTGACCGGGACAGATTACCATCTATTCTTATTCACTGGTGACTGGATACTTCTTCGGTTTTATCATTCGAAATGCAAAGTACCGGTAGATTTTGGCTTAGATTTTGACGTTTCTGCTTCGTAGTGATTATAATGAATTTAGCTTTTTGGAGGACGGAGAGCCATGTATTTAAATTGTGTCCAGTTAAAAACAAACAAACAAAAACAAACAAACAACAACAACAAAAAAATGATGTTTACTTGGATATAATTGCAAACCTGAATGGCGTCAGAATTATTCGTGCCTAAAGTTGCATTATTAGCGAACATTTCGTTATTTATTTTCAGTATAATGGCCGATCATTTGATGTAAAATGAAACAAACAAACAAACAAACCAAAAAAAACCCAAAAGACTTAATACTTAACCTTGCTGAACTCCGAATTTGTTGGAAAGAAAATGAGATTTGTATGCGTTTACGGATACAATTTGCTGTCTGTTGTTTAAAAAACAACAACAACAACAACAACAACAAACGAACTTGTATTTTAGATTATAGTTTATATAACGCTAGTTTTCTGATCGAACGTTGATGATTTATGACATCGAAAGCTTTAGCGAAATTTACAAAAAGAATTCCTGAAAATTGTTTGTTATTCATGTTTAAAGCCCCCTGTCTATTAGTTTAGTATGCGCTGTTTAGCAGGAATGATTTTCTCTGAAGTCCGATTGATTTGGGTGGATTAAATCATATTTTACTGCATGCAAATGGAGATACTTATTAATTTGCAGTTCTAATGGCTTTGAAAGAACAGATAAATCGAAATAGGTCTATAGTTTGATGGATTAGTAGTGTTTTATAATTTGTATATTGGTGTAATTTTTTTTTAAAAAAAATCTGGAAAATATTGTTTGTCTGTACACAGGTTGCAAATGTAAGTTTAAGTTTCTGCGATAACATGTGTGGAGAGTTAAGAAATATACTATCTAAGCCGTTAGTTCCGCAAGTGGTTGTCTAAATCGCCAAAGTGACGTGAAACCACAATTAACATATAAAGGGCTGATATCGAAATAAATGTTCTTTCACTTGCAGTATTTTTGTAATTTTTCTAGGTCGTTATCTTTTCATTCATCATCATCTTGAATTGTTTGATCGGCTGTTGTTGAAATATAGTGATTCAGTTTACTGGCAGATATATCATTCGTTGTGTTTGAGCACAGGAAATGTTTTTATTTGTTAATCCATAAATGACTTTCTATACAAATTTGCTGTCTTTCTTTTCAGTACAATTACTCTTCCGATTTTTATTGAAACTGTAAATTAAGAAATATTTGTTTTTCTCTGCTCTAATGAAAAAGGTTACTTTATATCTTTGCTTTTTATATTCTTCCCGAGGGTCATTTTTATACCGGTATACTCTTTGGTAAACACCCTTCTGTATTTCATTTGTTAGCCAAGGAGGTTTTATAACCTTCACCGGAGCTCCTGGATCTGGCAGACCCATAAATCACTTTAAGAATTCACAAACCAACTCAATTTTGATTGAAATGACTGAAATTCCAGATAGGCTTCTATTGCCAGGTTACAGTTGTGCACGCACAGAATTCTAGTTTTATTTATTTGTACACACACACACACACACACACACACACACACACACACACACACACACACACACACACACATACGCGCGCGCGCGCGCGCGCACGCACGCACACACACACACACACACACACACACACACACACTTACACAATCCGTTTTAAGCACCCCCTATCCATACACATACACTGTAAGTGTCACAGACACGCAGGCGTACTACTTTGTAAAGAAGGAAACCGTTGATACTTTTCATTCCTGTTTTGTGGGTTTTATGGACTCCGCTTTTCTGTAGGATTATCATCATGCAGACTGCATCAGGGTTTTGTCGGTTTGTTTGTTTTCAGAACGTGTCTTACAGCAACGTGCATCACATTTTTCTTTATGTTCGTGTGCTCGGATAAAGTTGTCTGACGGTAAATAAGTTCCATTCTCGCTGCCTGCACACACACGCGCGCGCGCGCGCGCGTGCACACACACACACACACACACACACACACACACACACACACACACACACACACACACATACATATATATATATATATATATATATATATATATATATATATATATATATATATATATATATATATGTATGTATATGTATGTATGTATATGTATGTATACATGTATCTATATCTATATAGACTACATATATACGTGTGTACGTGTGTGTGTGTGTGTGTGTGTGTGTGTGTGTGTGTGTGTGTGTGTGTGTGTGTGTGTGTGTGTGTGTGTGTGTGTGTGCGTGCGTGCATGCGCATGTGTGTGTGTGTGCGTGCGTGCGTGTGCGTGCGTACGCACGTGTGTGTGTGTGTGTGATGGAATGGGAAGAAAATAACCTACTAGTGCAATTGTAACTGTACATTTGAGAAAAAAATATCACCAGCTTGTCGTTTTATAGCTTTGGAACCTGAAACACAAAGGAATAGATGTTTTAGATCAGAAAACCGCCAGCAACATCTGACGATGGTAGGAAAGAAATCAGAAGATTGAGATCCGATTGAAGAGTCATCATCTGCCTTCCACACTGATGTAACGGTGTTTTTCCCACAGCCAGAGCCTGCGTATACAATGCGGAAAGTCATATCAGCCTTGAGTCTGAACGCGACATTGACCATGAAGACAGACAAGCAGCAATATAGGTATATGAAGACCATTAGAGAGCAATACAGGAACAGAAGCAGGCAGTGATATCGGAAGAGAAGCAGGCAGTGACATAGGATGAGAAGCAGGCAGTAACATAGGAAGAGAAGCAGGCAGCAATATAGGAAAAGAGGCAGGCAGCCATACAGGGAGAAAGAATGGCAGCAATATTGAACGAGAATGGAAAGAGGTGGCATCAGCACCCAATGCGTGTTGTCTACCTCTGTCATATGCATGTCTTCCACCTCCACTGTGCACGGCTTCTCGCTGGCCAGGATGGCTGTTGGGTTTGAACCTAACAGGCACATGGTGTGATGAGTCAGGGCACGCGCTGGGAGCCAGCGCGTGGACGACTAAGGCAGTTCGTCAGACTCGTTTCCGACCCACGCTTCACTCACCTTTCCGTGAATAAGTGTCTTGCGAGTTGTGTGCTAAACATGGATTTTATCTGATCTCATTTCAATAGAAGACTGGCAGAGGTCTGAGGGAATATGGGAAATGCTAAGAC
>JADBJO010000327.1:252500-264215 GCA_016801955.1 Conus betulinus | reverse complement strand
GAGAGGAGAGCACACCTCATTCTTAGTGTGTCATACATTGACTGAGAGAGAGAGGATCGAGAGAGAGGATAGAGAGCTAGAGATGAGAGAGGAGAGAAGAGAGAGAGAGAGCATAACTCATTATTAGTGGGTATACCTTGGACAGAGAGAGTGAGAGAGAGAGAGAGAGAGAGATAGAGAGAGAGAGAGAGAGAGAGAGAGAGCACAACTCGTTATTAGTAAGTATACCTTGGACAGAGAGAGAGAGAGAGAGAGAGAGAGAGAGAGAGAGAGAGAGAGAGAAGAGAGAGAGAGAGAGAGAGATGCACAACTCATTTTAGTGGGTAATAACCGTGGACAGAGATAGACAATACACTCATTGTTAGTGAGTAAACCCTTGGACAGAGAGAGATGAGACAGCACAACTCACTGTTAGTGAGTAAACCTCGGACAGAGATAGACCGTACAATTTATTGTTAGTGGGTATACCTTGGACAGACAGAGAGAAGAGAGAGAGAAGAGAGAGAGAGAGAGAGAGAGAGAGAGAGAGAGAGAGAGAGAGAGCACAACTCATTATTAGTGGGTATACCTTTGACAGAGAGAGACCGTAAAACTCATTGTTGGTGGGTATACCTTGGACAGAGATAGACAGCACAATTCATTGTTATGAAGATGATGTGTTCCTGAAACGATGCAGAGAGCTGAGAACCCACCTACATAACCGTGGCTATCCATTAGCTCTGGTGGACTCTGCCATCAACAAGGCACAGACACTTTCCCAGGAAGGATGCACTCCAGTACCAACGGAGGAACCATCAGTCAGACAGGGTGCCATTTGTTATCCGCCATAACCTTCCAACCCTCCTCTGGCCTTTTGGCTGAAGGAAAAAAAAATGACGGAGCTCCACAGAAGTAGACGCATGAAGAGAGCCGTCCCCAACCTCCCATTGTTGGTGAACGTAACTGTCGCAATCTGAGGAACCTTCTGATGCCCAGCAAACCACCAGCAGTGCAACATCAAGAGGATGTACAGTATGTTGGTGAGACGGGAAACAGCCTACAAACACGCTTCAGTGGTCATCGCTCCGACATCATCAGAAAGCAAGATACACTTGTAGCACGCCATTTCTGTGGACCTGGACACCAGCTGTCAGATTTGAAATGTTGTGTGATTGAACTCATAAAGACCACAGACACACAGAAAGAAAAGACAGAGAGAGGATGTGGAGACACAAGTTGAAGACCAACTACCCTTTTGGTCTCAATGTGTGGGATTAGTTGGTTCAGCGAAGGGCAGAGTTTCCCAGGGCAGATTGTTCACGTGAAACCACCTAATCCCATACATTGAGACTTCACCCAGGCATCACTATTTATCATACAGTAATGAGGGGGGTGGGGGATTAATGACGTAAAAAAACACACATTACGTCAACTAGTTTTGACGCCGACTTCCATGGTCAGCTGAGGAAGGTTTGCTAAAACCGAAAGCGCTTCTATAAAATGCTTTGGTTTTGTTTGTTGTTTTTTTATTTGAATCACAATTCATTGTTAGTGGGTATACCTTGGACAGAGATAGACAGCACAATTCATTGTTAGTGGGTATACCTTGGACAGAGATAGACAGCACAATTCATTGTTAGTGGGTATACCTTGGACAGAGATAGACAGCACAATTCATAGTTAGTGGGTATACCTTGGACAGAGATAGATAGCACAATTCACTGTTAGTGGGTATACCTTGGACAGAGATAGATTGTACAATTCACTGTTAGTGGGTATACCTTGGACAGAGAGAGAGAGAGAGAGGAGAGAGAGAGAGAGAGAGAGAGAGAGAGAGAGAGAGAGAGAAAGCACACAACTCATTATTAGTGGGTATACCGTGGACACAGATAGACAGTACAACTCACTGTTAGTGAGTAAACCTCGGACAGAGATAGACCGTACAATTTATTGTTAGTGGGTATACCTTGGACAGAGAGAGAGAGAGAGAGAGAGAGAGAGAGAGAGAGAGAGAGAGAGAGAGAGAGAGAGAGAGAGAGCACAACTCATTATTAGTGGGTATACCTTGGACAGAGATAGACAGTACAACTCATTGTTAGTGGGTATGTCTTGGAGAGAGATAGACAGCACAATTCATTGTTAGTGGGTATACCTTGGACAGAGATAGATAGCACAATTCATTGTTAGTGGGTATACCTTGGACAGAGATAGATAGCACAATTCATTGTTAGTGGGTATACCTTGGACAGAGAGATAGATAGCACAATTCATTGTTAGTGGGTATACCTTGGACAGAGATAGATAGCACAATTCATTGTTAGTGGGTATACCTTGGACAGAGATAGACAGCACAATTCATTGTTAGTGGGTATACCTTGGACAGAGATAGACAGTGCAATTCATTGTTAGTGGGTATACCTTGGACAGAGACAGACAGACAGACAGACAGACAGACAGACAGACAGAGAGCACCTGTCATATGACTGTCATGTTGTGTAACTGTCTGTGAGAGAGAGGGAGAGAGACCAGAAAGGGGAGACAGGAAGAGAGAAAGGAAGGATGAGAAGGAGGAGGAGATGGAGAAGGGGTATGTGGGAGAGAGAGGGGGGGGAGGAAGAGGAGGGAACAGAGGAGAGAACAAGAGAGAGAGAGAGAGAAGAGACAGTGAGAGAGAGAGAGAGAATGAGAAAGACAGATAGAGAGAGAGAGAGTAAGATGGGAGGGGGGGGGGGAGGTGGGGAGTAAGATAGGGAGGAGATAGTGTAAAGGAGGAGTGACAATTCGAGATTTGTTTTAATACAGCTTTGACCTCGAATAAAGTAATGGTGTGAACACATATTTGCAAAACACTATAGAACATAGGTCACATAAAAACAATGCCTAAAATATACAAGAGAGAGAGAATACGAATATGTTCATTGAGATTAAAATGGTTATGTTTAAAGCCTTTTTTGGTAAAACACCATTTCGGTGATGAGAGAGAGAGAGAGAGAGAGAGAGAGAGAGAGAGAGAGAGAGAGAGAGAGAGGATAGAGAGAGAGAGAGAGAGAGAGAGAGAGAGAGAGAGAGACAAACAGACAGAGAGAGAGAGAGAGAGAGAGAGAGAGAGAGGTAGAGAGAGAGAGAGAGAGAGAGAGAGAGAGAGGATTTCACGGTCAGGACAGACAAATACATACCCGGGAGCAATCACTTTGGAAAGACTGTCCACACGAAGCACGCGACCATCGACATCCATAGAGAGAAAACTGGGAATCGGTGGCTGAAACATCATTATACACGTGAGAGTTTTGAATTGAAGGCGACGGAGGAGGATGGGGTGGGGGGGGGTGGAAGCACTACTACGGCACCGGAGGGAATTTTGTGAGGGGTGTGACCTGCGGATGAAACGTCATACAATGCGTGCGAATTTGAGGAAAGGGGATCTGTGAATGAAACGTCACACTACAGATGAGGGAATTACGGAAGGGATCTATGAGTGAAACGTTACAACACATGTGGGAATCAGGGAAGGGACCTGTGAGTGAAACGTGACAACACATGGGGGAATAGGCGGAGGGATCTATGAGTGAAACGTGACAGCATATGTGGAAATGAGAGAAGGGATCTGTGAGTGAAACGTAACAACACATGGGGGAATAGGGAGAGGGATCTGTGAGTGAAACGTGACAGCATATGTGGAAATGAGAGAAGGGATCTGTGAGTGAAACGTGACAACACATGGGGGAATAGGGGGAGGGATCTGTGAGTGAAACGTGACAACACATGGGGGAATAGGGGGAGGGATCTGTGAGTGAAACGTGACAACACATGGGGGAATAGGGGGAGGGATCTGTGAGTGAAACGTGACAACACATGGAGGAATTGGTGAAATAATGTGCCACTGAAATACAACAATACATGCGAGAATTAGCGGACTGAAACGTGAAAACACTAGATAATAAAGGAAGCGATCTGCTGCTAAAACGCCCTAACACAATGGGGAACTAAGGAAGGTGTCTGTAAACGAAACATTGCAACACACAACAAGTGAAAGATTTAGGGACAGGACCTGACTGAAACACCGGGAACATTTGAGGATGATGGACTGAAACACCAACACATTGATGGACAATTAATAGACTTTGCATGAAAAATCACAGCATAAAATTTATGAGGGAATTAAGGAAAAGACCTGTGACTGAACTGCCGTAACACAGAATGGAATCTGGGCATGAATTAAAGAAGGTTTGGCTGAAAAAGTACAAGAGAGGGAACAAAAAACAACAACAACAACAACAAAAAAAACACGAATGTGTGACTAAAATATCAAAATACTCAAAACATTGATAATGGAAATCAGTCTGTGATATCAAAATATTTAAGGAATTTGGTAGTGGGAAAGCAATCTGTGACTGGAAACACAAAACGTATTCTAAATTTGGTAGTGGAAAACAATCTGTGACTGAAACACAATACGTATTCTAAATTTGGTAGTGGAAAACAATCTGTGATGTCAAAAA
Source organism: Conus betulinus (assembly GCA_016801955.1). Lineage (NCBI taxonomy): Eukaryota > Metazoa > Mollusca > Gastropoda > Neogastropoda > Conidae > Conus > Conus betulinus. The sequence continues at coordinate 259,737 of JADBJO010000327.1, read as the reverse complement.
ATACTTAAGGAATTTGCTAACGGAAAAGAAAGCAGTTTGCGATCTCAAAATACTGAAGAAATTTGAGAATGGAAAGCAGTCTGTGACTGAAAAGCGACAATACGTGTTCTAAATTTGGTAATGGAAAATAATCTGTGACATCGAAATACTTACGGAATTTGCTAATGGAAAGCACTCTGTGACTGAAACACGGCATATGTATTCTGGAAATATTACTGAAGAGTTCGTGTGTTTTGATCACATTTTTGTTCATGTTAAACATAATGGGTAAAAGTAATTTACGATTTGTCATTTGTCTGTGAACAGATAGTGAAATTCGTTACCCATTTCGTTGATATGAGTTTTTTTTTTTTTCCCACAACCATGCCTCAACCTTCTAAGTCTAAGACCTAAATTAGTAATCACATTAACTCCTACTGTGTGGACGCGATGCGGGGGGAGGTGTCCCAGAGCTGCTACAAATCTTAACCCTACAATTGGGTTCGGATTCACAAACCAATACATGCATGTTTCGCAGAGAACAGCCGAATGCTAGGTAACTATTTGATAAGGGGCCTCCCTAGTAATTGCAAATCAGAGAACAAAACAAATCTTACCTCTCTATTAAAAAAAAATACCAAGTCAGGTGGTTGCTATGAACTGAAGCCCCGAGCGCCCCCCCCCCCCCCCCCGCCAATAGGTACTGCAATGACGTAATCCTGAATACCCACACCTAGTAAAGATCCAGGAAATAGTATGGTCATCAGCATGCAGCCAAAATGATGAGGCCGTGTGGTCTCCGCGCTGTTGTTCCGTCGTAAATCATGTCGCCACTCCACTTTCTTGCCAGGTGTGAATGTTTGATCCCCGGGTGTGGGTTTTTCCTCCGACAACGTCATAGGAATGGATATAACCGGAAGTTTTCGGCTTGCTGCGGGGCTGCCAGGAAGTGATGACAGGTCATTATTCCATGATGTCAGCACAAAACCTTGTCGAAATTCCGTCCGCACAAGATTCCCTTCAACGATCCATGTTTTTCCCGAATACTGCTGGGCTGTGGGGAGTGTCGCCCATCTACGGTCCCCTGATTACCAATCAAACTGCTACAGTATTTGCCATGTGTAAACGCAATCCTACTATTGGGTTCTGGAAAAAACGCTAGCGGCCGAAAGATGCCGCGTGTCGAACGTTTTCTTTTCACCTCTTTTTATTTAACTTTTTTAACATTTAGTCGTCATTTCATCCATTCACTCGACTGGTCATAGTGACTTAATGAAGTATTTCAACCAGGTGTACCATTACAATTGTCTGTCCTTAGGTTTCTTGATGGGCAGGGCAGTTTGTTTGTTTTTTTTATTTGGTCCGCGCATGCCAGGAGCCTGTAACTACGCATACACACGCGCGGGCGGGCCACGCCGGTCCATAACACACACACACCCACACACACAATCACACACACACAAAACACACAAACCACCTACCTACACACACGGATAGAGAGAGAGAGGAGAGAGAGAGAGAGAGAGAGAGAGAGACAGACAGACAGAGAAATACGACACACATACCCCACCACGCCAGCAAAACAACCCAGGCACGGCATACAACACCCACACACACAGATAGAGAGAGAGAGAAGAGAGATATATAATAGGAAAGATATGAGAGGATAAGAGAGCGAGAGAATGTGTTTGGGGGTTTGTAGGGCGAGGAGTGAGGGATGCAGCTCATACATATTGATCATATATCTGACCCTTCGTTTGGGCCATATTCATTTTCCTCAATTAGTTAAACATGAATGTAAACTTAACCATGAACACGATAACCCAACCGTTTTGTATAACCAGTTTCCATTTTTAAAGCCCAGTACATGTTAACGATTTATGTGTCTGAGCCTAAGTGTATATATTCATATGTTCCTGTCGAAGCGACTGACTGTTGCAGATTTGAAACCTACTATTCTGTGTTCTCACAACTGCCATTAAGGTTCCCTACTTGCGTGTAACAGGATTTTTTTTTTTTTTTTTTTTTTTTTTTTTTTTTTTTTTAAGCAGAAATAAAGCGGGCTAGACGACGCTTCCAATGGATTACTTCCCTTTGACCGCTAACTTTGATCCTGTCAACCCCACAAATCCCCACCACCACCACCACCACCCACCACACCCACCTCCTCCTTTTTTTTTTTTCTTTCGAAAAACATGATTGTTCTGGTGATTTGTAACACACATTCTTGCCGCTCAGATTTAACCAAAAGCCTTGTGCCAGAATCGAACGTTTTTCAACAAAAACTCTGAGTCAAATGGCAAAGCTCGATGAATGATTCATATTGTGTGTGTTCGCCTATGGACAATTCTTAAGCCTGATCTTTCTCCGATATGATATTGGATACTGGATAAGTTACTAGCAACAGAATTTGGCGAAGTTGGATCGAGGTGATTGGCATGCTCCATACTGCTTAACAGTAGGTAACCCATGCAGTAAAATTGTTTTTATTCACTTGTTGAATACGCGAAGGTCACAGGTCACAATTACAGTCAGCGGAAAATTTCGAACCGACAGAAGACGATTTTTTTTCATGTCAAGATCGCCAGAAATTGAACATAAAACCACGCAGTTCATGTGAATGGATGTACGATCTACTGGCTCACCGACGTTGAAGACAAACCGTGCAAAAGTTTGTAAGAAAAGGAGGATTTTACATCAAAGTAGTTCGTTTTTATGTGAATAATAATAATAATAATAATTAGACACAAAAGATGAAAGGGCAGAGAACATATACGCTCTGGCCAAAACCAGTGTCGCAGAGGATGTGGCGATAATAATCACAGTAATAAGCATCATCAACATCATATGATTATAATAAAGATTAAATGAATAAGACAGGATAAACATGCAGACGATATACATACTGACCAACTCCAGAGCCGACGCAAATGTGGCTTCTTCCACCAGAAGTAATCTCCTTCGTCCAAGAGCATTTTAAAGGTCTGCAAACAAGCATATATATATATATATATATATATATATATATATATATATATATATATATATATATATATATATATATATTGATTATAAACAAAGCTTGCTCTTATGTCTCAGATTGTAGAAATAGGGGGTGATAAGCCTTCACATCTGCAGTGGTAGATGATTCTGCCTAACTGACAGTATGTGCTTGACAGTGTGTTGCGCGTGAGTGTGTGTGTGTGTGTGTGTGTGTGTGTGTGTGTGTGTGTGTGTGTGTGTGTGTGTGTGTGTGTGTGTGTTGGATGGTGAGGTGAGTGATAAACCTATGACTATCTTATTATACATTAATTGTTTGTCATTTCAGAGGTATATATATATACTCAAGCACATACTGTCAGTTAGGCAGAATCATCTACCACTGCAGATGTGAAGGCTTATCACCCCCCTATTTCTACAATCTGAGACATAAGAGCAAGCTTTGTTTATAATCCAATATTTCTTGCAGTCATTGCAACACCTAGCTGCTCTGTAAGTTGCTGGAATGGTGCTCGGTACTTATCCTTGGAATTTATTGTTTTATTGTATATATATATATATATATATATATATATATATATCTATATATATATATGTGTGTGTGTGTGTGTGTGTGTGTGTGTGTGTGTGTGTGTGTGTGTGTGTGTGTGTTTCCATACCGTATCATTTACTGTCTCTTTCAACGGTGTGGAAAACATTAGTTGTAACTTGTCATCATTTATTTAAAAAAAAAAAAAGCCCTTCTGTAATATTGAATATACTGCCGAAGGTCTTAATTCCAGATAGAGGGCCTTTTCCATTTTAGTGACATTTTCGTGCAGAATATGGCTGAAGAGGTCTTTGCAATATCTACCGTTTAGCCCAGGTTTGCTCACGGTAGCATTTGTAATCGTGGCAAAAATATCAACGCATAGGTTTATCACTCACCTCACCATCCACACACACACACACACACACACACACACACACACACACACACACACACACACTCACGCGCACACACACACACACACACACACACACACACACACACACACACACACACACACACACACGCGCACACACACACACACACACACACACACTATATATATATATATATATATATATATATATATATATATATATATATATATATATATATATACCTCTGAAATGACAAAACAATTAATGTATAATAAGATAGTCAAACAGGTTGAATAAATATACGAGCAAGAAAAATAGACATTAAACAAAATGAATGGCACAGCAGGCACCCACCTCCCTTTTTTATGCATGAAGTTTAGTGAGCATTGCAAAACAGTGGCATGTAGTAACTCCATTATATGTTAAACTCGGACAGAATATTGTTAAGAGATGTAGTTCACTTCTGTACCTTTCATTCAGAAGCCTCTGGAACACAAATATATTTGGTAAACATTTTCTTCTATTATCCCTCTATTGACGTGCAGCTTAGCAGACATGATGGAATAAAAAAAAAAAAAAAGGAATCAGCATTAAGATGCTTATCACACTAAACAGGGCAAAATCACTTGAGATCTTAACATTGTGCGCTAACACATTATCATTGAACAGTTTTCCCCCGGACTTCCAGTAGCTTTTGACATGTTCAAAAAGAAACAGTGTTCAGTGGAATCATTCTCACCATTACACAGCAAACAGTTTATTGTAGAACAAAATTTCCACGCATTTCACACACACACACACACACACACACACACACACATATATATATATATATATATATATATATATATATATATAGTGCTGAACAATTAAGTAGTGGGTGAAAACAAGTGCAGGCTAACAGTTCTTCAGTCATTATATGATGACTTGACAACATATTTGAACTTAAAAAAAAAAAAAAATATGAGAGAAGAAAACGGGGAGGGGGGGGGGGGGGGGGTGGGGGGGGGGATATATCATAAATATGAGGAACCCTTCACTAGCTGCCTGAGGGAACCATTGGAATCCCTCTCGAAGGCAGATCTATTAGTATTGCCTTCTCCTAGGCCTTTCGTCCGCTGGATCGGACTCATCAAGGAGACACGGCTTATTGTGTCTGCGCTCTTGGCGTCAAATAGAGACACACCATAGTCCATAATTCTGTGATGTTGTCACCATCCAAGTGTTCAAAAAAGAATCCAACAGCACCCCCAAAGCAGCCAGCGAAGGGTAGTAGAAATGGAACAAAGCGAAAGTGTGGAGAGGAAAAAAGTTGTTGAAAACTAAAAACATTATGCAAACAGCATAAGATACAGGGGACAATCTTTGAGCCTGTGCTTGAGGATCCCTTCAAGGATGAAAGGGAGGTCAAAAGATATGGAACAGTGTGAGAAGTCAGCTCTGCTGTTCAATAACACAAGCATTGTCAGTGGCTAAGAATTGTGCAGAACAACCTTTACTTGGATCTTCTAAGAGATGCAATCTCCCACTGATTGACCAAACAATATAATGCAGAGCTGCAGAGCTGACCACACAGACTGTTCCATATCTTTTGATCTCCCTTGCATCCTTGATTGGATCCTCAAGCATTGGCTCAAAGAGTTGTCCCCTACATTTTATACTGTTTGCATAATGTTGTTTGGTTTTTAAGCAACTTTCTTCCTTTCCACACTTTTGTTTTGTTTCATTTACTACCCTTCGCTGGCTGCTGGGGGATTGCTGTTGGATTCTTTTTTGAACCCTTGGTGGTGAGAACACCACAGAATTATGGACTGTGGCGTGTTTCTATTTGACACCAAGAGTACCGACACAATCAGCCATGTCTCCCTGATGAGTCCGATCAGCAGACGAAAGGCCCTACGAGCAGGCAATGTAAATAGATCTGTCTTTAAGAGGGGGGTTACATTGGTTCTCTCATGCAGCTAGTGAAGGATTCTCATATTTGAAAGACATATTTGTAATATTGTTATGTTTCCCATTTTCTTCAACTCCAACCTCTCCCTTTTTTTTTAAAGTTCAAATCTTTGCAAAGTCATTACTATAATAATCAAAGAATTGTTAGCCTGCACTTGTTTTCCCCCCACTACTTAATTGTTCAGTTATATATGTTTATATATATGTACACAGACAGACAGACGTAAGAAGTTCTGGCTCAAAATACCGAACACCCACGAGAAATCGAAGGCACACGGGAGAAACTGTTGTTTTTTGTGTTTGATGCTGGGTACGGAGATGCGTATTCATGCAAATACACGCAGCCTGCAAAGGTGAATCAGTTGTCCCGTGTCTTGACGTGAAATCAGAGTTTGAATCACCCAAAAGCGGAAGGCACAATAGAGCGATTATATATATATATATATATATATATATATATATATATATCCTCAGTGGATGAACTCGCGCTCTTTTAGGAGAGAACACAAAACTGACTTAGCTATATCTAAGCTATGTACGGTCAATTATCGGCTACAGATGCAGTGAACATCCTATGAGCCTTCAGAAGGTTGGCGTCGAAGACTTGAAGGACGATTCCATAACACGGCAATACTAGTGTCAGCTCTCAGCTCAGCTCAAGGCCATTACCAGCAAGTTGTCCACAGACACTGTGTGTGGGTGGAAAGGGGGGGGGGGGGGGCGTAGGGGGCTTGAGTGGAGGAAGTGGAGGGTAGAAGTTAGAGGGGGCGGGCGTTGGAAGGGGAAGAAGAGTAGGTGCAAGTACGGACAGACTTTTTTTTTGTTGAAAAAAAAAACTCATGGCTCCGCGCATAAATCGCGTCAATGGCTCCGCTTGCTGATGATGAGCAGATCGAACTGACCCGGATGATGGGGATCCTGAAGAGTAGGAGGGGAGTGAACTCGGCGCTGAAACTCCATCAACCAATCCCTGAGTTGGGGGATACCTGGAAAATGGAAAGGTAGCAGTCGTAGCAGAAGCAGTAGCAGTAGTAGTGGTGGTGGTGGCGGTGGTAGAAGAAGTAGTAGCAGTCTTCATCGTCGAGATCATCATCATCAACATCGTCATCATCATCAACATCACAAGACAAAAGGAACTGCTACCAACAATGTAGATATTATTCTACTATAAAAAAAAAATATTCATTATCATTTACCCATTACGATCATCCTTTTCACTGCTATTTTGAGTGGCTTAAATTTGCTCAGATGTAGAAAACACTCAACGGGAAACGACAACTGCACCTGAATGCAGGCCTGCAAGTTCTCCTTCCTCGTCTGTGCAGCCAGAAACGTAGAACAGCAGATGGCAGCTAACCAGGCTGAACATCGAGGAGAAACATTTATTGACTTTGACAAT